>QJNZ01000972.1:0-32150 GCA_004155055.1 Monosporascus sp. CRB-8-3
TCATCGAAATAGTCCCGGATACGCCCAAAAGAACCGAGTATCCATCAATGCATGAACAACTAGGCCATTTCTATTTGAAAGACAGCCTACGTGCTCGTCTGATCAGTTTAGTCTGCCGATTCATTCAGTCTCAAGCTAGTGCCAGTCGACTCCTCCTAGTTCGACTGTAGGGTCAATTGTCTCAGCCAGAGTTGCCCCACGATTTCAGGGGACAGCTCCGCGGTAGTTGGCAACGGGCATACGTGACAATTTGATAGGCTGGCTGACTGTCACGTGGCTTCCCTGAAGCCGAGCCGGTAGCCGATACTTGTTCTACAATAGGCGGCGACCAAGGAGTAGAGCCAGAGGAAACTCTACTGCCAGAAGAAATCATCCTTAACAGTATATCATGGACCGCCCAGCCACCCGTAGTAATATATTAATACAGGAAACCGATACCGCCCATGCTGTTGCTTCAAAGTCCCGCTTTTATAACGACCTAGGTATTGCGGGGATAGGCCTTCCCGGGCTACCTTGACTGGAACCTTCTTCATATAGAAGCCTTCCCTCTCCCGTTTTCACACTACACAACGGCCGCCCACCTCACATGTCTAAGCATAGAAGGTAGAGACACGCAGTAGATGATCCATCCATCCAATATTTCTCTTGCCAAACTCCTCTCGCCTAACCAAACAAGGGTGAAAAGGGAAATAACCCATTTGCCGCCAAGATACTCAAGAAAACAGATGAAAATGCAGAAACATCGGTATAAAGGCTCACAAGAACCATCTGTCCGCGTGAACCCCCAATACTTAAATCCGGAGTCTGATGACCGCACATGACCCGCACGAGCTCCCAGGCTAGCTATGGTGATAATTCAACCGGCTGCCATGGAGGTAAGTTGCTCAATGGAGTAGCAGATTGGCAGGATAAGAACGGTCTTCTGTGCGATTGCCGAGGGTCAAGCGATTCGCTAGTCTGATTCGCAGAGTCCGAGACAAGCGATTTCATCTATTTCCTCGTCTTTTCCGCACTAGGTCCGGACATGAACATTCCAGGGCTGTTGGCGTATTTGCTGTTCCTCGAAACTCCGGGGCCGACTAGATTTCCCTGGGTGTTGACGGCAATGGAGCTCGGGAGGCCCTTGCCAAGCTCGTACATCCGGTCCTTCTTCTTTAAATACTTGCGTCGCCAGATGCAGGCCCCGACCCAGATTCCCGTAATACCGACAAAGACAATGATAATCATGACAACCCATCTTACGTGCGTCTCGAACCTGCAATGGCGGGATTAGAAAATAGAGCAAGTTTCGAGCCGGCATCGTGAAACCTACCAAGTACCACCGCCTCCTTGCTGCCCTGCCGGGATACTCCCGCTGCTGGTGGCTGAGGAGGTTGATGACGTGCCTGTTGTTGTAGGGGCAGCGGCATTCTGAGCGCAAAAACTCGTGAACCAATCCCGTATGCCGGAGAGGCCTTGCTCGTTGCACTGATTTTCGCAAACCCCCGAAGTACCCTGGCCGAGACCTTGGAGCGCAGCATTGTTACAAAAGCAGGTATTGTAAACAGAGGCATCGTTTGCGGGGACAGCCGGAGGCACGCAGGCACCGTTGGCATCGTAGAGAGGACCACATTCCAGCGCACAGGATGGCAACGAGGCAAAGGGCACAATTGTCGTCGAGGGCAGAGCTTGAGTTGGCTGCGTCAGCGACGAAGTAAACTAGGGAATAAGGAATTTTAAGGTGGCAGAGAAAAATGTCCCCCGGGGGTGTGGTAATACGACATACCCATTGCGAAATATCACGAATAAGGAACGAAGGGACGGGATGAAAGTAGAAGGGTAGTGCGATAGTTGGATGCGACGGCCGTAGATGGTTTCGAAGTGGATAGCGAAGGTGTAATTGATGGTTATTTCCAACTCGTGTACAGAGTAAAAGTATGGACAGGGACGCCCTAGCGGAGGACAAATAGCAAGATGAATAAAGCTAAGGAGAAAGAAATATCGGGTTCGTCGTCGTTGCCCGTCACCGAGATGGATGGGATTATAGATGAAGATGCCGACCGGCCTTGCTATCCTCCGAATCTGCCAATGCGTCGTCACGTTCTTCTGTATACTCGGGATCGCGTCAAACGGACCAGAATGTTGTGTTTCAGGTTGTATTTCTTTCCTGGTGATTCGAGCAAGCTACTTTAACAAGGACGGACCGAACCCCAGATCCCTCCCTCTATTGCGAGTCACTCTATTGCGAGCGGCAAAGTGAACAGGATGGGTTATGAAACGATTGTATTGCGTCGGTGGATGGCGCTGCTTTGATGTGGTCGGTAGGTGGTCAGTCGAATCGGGCCCAACCATCCATCACTATTGAAGAGGGAATCCTGGATTTGGGAGGTTGATGTGGTTTTTTGTTGTCGAAAATGGTAGGAAGAAGGAAGAACGAGTGGATGGGTGGGTGGAGGAATGGGTGGATTGAAGGGAACGACGCTAGAAGGTAGGTATCAGGCACATGGGAATGGCATGGGAATGGCGAGGGATGTCACAGCCCGTCAGCCCAGCCAAGGGCCCCCAGCCGCCGGCCGTATGTACAGTAGTAAGAAGAGTAAGTTAGGTATGTACATGTAGGTAGGTATGTACGAGGTCTGGTGATGACTACCTAGGTAAGGATCAGTCATTCATCAACAAATGGAGAAACCCGATGGCAGAATAACTCAATTGCAGCCAGCCGGCGAGCCAGAGCAAGTTGCTTCCACTAAAGTTTACCCACAGTACGAGCATAGGCGGCATCATGAATGCCATCATCGTGTTAAGCCAAGTACCTACCTCAGGTACGTACCTACAAACCTACTACATGGGTACTGAGTAGTAGGTACCTTAGTAAGCCGACATTGTTACTTTCGTATCCTAAATAGGATTAATTCGACATCAAATCTTGCTGTACTCTGTTGCTAACCAACTATGCGGACTTAACACTTAAAATCAGAAACGGGTATGAACTTAAGACAGAATAATTACGACTTTAAGTTACCTTATCAAGACCAGGCCCTACTTTTTAAGGTGTGACTGCACCCGCCGCATAGCTGTGGTTAGGGCTTCGAAAAGAACTATAGCTTCGAGTAACTGTTAGCTAGCCGGGTGTGGTATAACACATCAAATAAGGGAAAGCCGCTGTTAGATCGGAATATATATATATACCGTTAATAGGCTATATCAAAGCTGTAGACATGCGAGAAATATAGGTAATTAGCTTAATATAATAATTTAAATATTAATCAATTAACGTACGACACAAGCGAACTGTATACACAAGCGAACTGTACACTTTTTAACACCTTGCAACAACTAATCTAAATAACTTAACCATAACACATTTAATTAATTCAAATCAACTTTATTTTTGTCGCTAACCGTATTTATAGCTTTAAACCAGTATACGTATTATATCAAAGCTTATTACGAACGCCATATTATTATTCCTTTTTACTAACTTATATATAATAACTACTTTTAATAATTATTAACAGTATTTCTTTTATTACCACCTTTTCTGCCGACCGAAAAACGTATTTATCCTGTATAATAAATATTCTTTTTTATTAAAAACGTTTGTTTTAACCATTTAAGTACGTAAAATCAAATTATTATTCCGATAAATCCCGCGATACGCCCTTCGACGCGCCCTTCGACGCGCCTTAACAAGCCCTATAGCCTTACCCCGCAACCTTGTAACGCGTTTTTTAACAAAGCCCTATAACCTTCCATTTTGCGAATATCTTTTACGTATTAAAGCCGGACAAAAAATACTAGCGTATATAGATAAAAAAATCGATCGGTAATCGTTTTTTTATCGGTCGATTTTAATACTTTCGAAATAAGGGTAATATTAACCTAAGTACGTCGGGAAGTAATCGGTCGCATAGGGGTTTTAAAAAAAAATAACAATATAACGTTCGTACCAAGCCTTAATATAATACGTATATTTATTCCAAAGCTATAAATAAAGTCAGCGAAAAAGAATACCGTTAATTAAATTAATTAGATTTGTTATAATTAAATTATTTAGATTAATTATTATAAGATATAAAAAATGTACAGCTTGCTTATATATACAATTCGCTTATATAATACGTTAGGTAATAATAAGATAATATAAATTAAATAACTATTATTATTATTATTATTATTATTATTATTATTATTATTTTATTAATATATTTAAAATTTTAAATATTTAACTTAAATTATATATTTCTTAATATTAATATTATAAAACGATATAACGTATTACACAAGCGAGTCGCTTATACAAGCGAGTCGCTCGTTTGTTACGTAACCAATTTTAGATTTAATATAATGCTAATAACTTTACGAAAACGTAATAAAATTTAATAAAAATTTGAATACCTATTTAGGACATAAGTTTACAAGGGTTAGCAAAGTTGCATCCGGATCTAACCAGTTTTGGTAATTTTATTAATATATTTCATATTATTTAATATTATATTAAAATTATTAATAAAATTACCAATACTTTATAAAAATTGTTCATATTTTGTATATAGCTTTTTAATATGAAAATAAACGTTATATTTTTTTTTTAATTTTATAAATAAATAAGTTTTAAAGATATAAAAAATGGGTCCGATTTAGGGGCTAAAAATATAAATCCAGCTATATTTTAATAAATATTAAAGCGGTAATTTTGCGATTTTACGTAATTATAGATTACGTAATAATTAAAAAGATATTACAAAATCGTATAATTTAATAAAACTTTCATAAGTATACGAATTTATTTTATATTTTTATATAAAAGTATAAATTTTAATTTTAACTTAAAATAATCAAATCTTAACGTATTTAAATCGGGTTTTGGTAATATATATTAAATTATAAATAAAAAATAATATTATAATGAAAATTATTTTTAAATCGGTTAAGAAATGGTTATTTTATAATATTTTGAATTAATGTAGAGAAAGTTACGTAATAAACGAGCGACTCGCTTGTGTAAGCGATTCGCTTGTGTGGTACGTTATATAAAAAGTAAACTAAATATAAAAGTTTTAATTAAAATTTAAAACTAAAAACTTAATTATAAATGGTTAGTTTTAAATATAATATTATCGAAATTATCTTAAAAGCTCGATATTATAATAAACGCGGTTAAACCGATATTATTTTTAATATATAAAAATAAATACTAAGCTTAAGAAAAACGACTATAAAATAAATTTTTATTATAAATTTATACATATTTTTATCAGGTTTTAATATAATAAGTATAAAACGAATTTATTATTTATTTAGCGCTTTATAATATATAATAGAATAAATAAAATATTTATCTTTATTAAATAATTATAAAATTTAAATTACCTTTAAATTCAATAATAATTTAATTTTTTATTAATATCGATAATTATATTACATTCTTTAACATTGTATTCTATATTTTATTAATTTAAATTACTTATTTCTAACTAAGAAAGGAGAAGCAGCTAGATATAACCACAGCTTCTTTATTCTTATAATCCTAAGACTATAAATTAAAGCCTCTTTAATCGTTTTAACGCTTTAATAATAAATCACTATATTTGCTAATACGCTTTTATAACTTTAGGGTTTTTTTTAAAGCTATTCGAACTTTTATTAACTTTACTAGCCTTTTAAAAATTATTAAAAGGTTTTTTTATCCGTCCTATATAAATTCTTTAATCTTTCCGGAATAAAGTTAACTTCGTATTTTATATTACGTTTCGACCGTTCGTTTAAATTTTTATTTTTCCGTTTTAGGTAATTGTTCGCTATATGACCGCATTTATTATAGTTAAAATAAAGTAGCTAGCCTTTTTTATTTTACACGGGCTTGTTTTACCGGTTTTACTTTACGTTATAATTATTATTATTTTTTTAAAGTTTCCTTTCGAAATTCGGTAATAAAATCGTTATATACCTAATTTATGGTTATAATTAATTATTAATAAAGTAATTTTTATTTGTCGTTTTAAATATTACTATTAACGTATTATATAGGTAAGTCTCTTATATAAACGAAATATTTATTTTTCGATATTTTTCAATAACGAATTTAAATAAAATTGTTATATTATAATATATTAATTTAAATTAATTAAATTTTACGTTATTAAACGATTTTATAAATTTCTTATAAATATACGTATTACATTTAAACTTGTTATAAACGTTATAAATTCCTGTTTTATTTAAACCGTTTTACGACAATTATTTTTACCTTTTATTAAATACGATTATTTAATATTACCTTTTTAAAAATTATAAAAACTTATATTTATTAAGTATATAATTCGTTTTATAAAAATAATCTTGTTTAAAAAAAGATTATATAAAAGTATTAAGTTACTTATTATTTAAAAAAAAAATTAATTATTTTTATAATTAAGTTATTTTAAAAATATAAGGTAAAATACTATTAAGGTATCTAGCTATATACAGCTAATCCGTTTATTATATATATATACAAAGAATTATATAATACAACCGGAAAACACCCCCTTAAAAACCGTTTCTTCTTAGCTAAGGGCCGGAAAAACGCAATGCAAGTTATATAATACGGTAACTAACGATAAGTACACGATTAATCTAATTAGTTCCTAAAACCCCTAACCACTTTAATTGTCGCCGACACGGTAACGGAGCCGAAGCCCTAATTGGTCTAACTCTTCTAGGCTGGCGCCACTTAAAAAAACGGTAACCCAAGTTACCTTATCGAGATCAGGCCCTATTTTTAAGGTTGTAGCTGCGCCTGCGGTGCAGCCGTAGCTAGGGCTTTCCATTAAGAAATAGCTGCAAGGGTCCAATGTACTAGCTAAGCCCTTTTAAGAAAAAAACCTATAAAAACAACAAAACAACAAAAAAAAGGCCTAATAAAAAGTTATGATTTTTTTGCTCCGTTTAATACGCTTTTATATAAATTCGAAAAAATCTTTAATAATAACTTTTATAATATATATTAATTACGAAATCTCTAACGTTATAACTTATATAATTTAACGCAAAATTAAAATTTCTATCTTTTAATATAAACCTAATCCTAATTAAAACTAAACTTAAATTACTATAAAAAAATAACTTAAAATCCCGATTAATATATATTATAACTCTTTACTCCCTTTAGGTTAACATAATAATAATATAACCCTATAAGCTAAAATAATAATATACAAAACTTAAAATCGCTTATAATAAACCCTGATATATATTTTTATTTTAATTAGCCGAATATAAATAATATATTAAAAAATTTAAAGTAAATACCCCAGTTTTTCGAATACTTAATTATTTAAAATTAAACTTTTATTTTTATCCGATAACTTTACAGATTTCTTATCGATATAAACGTTATAAATCTATACGCCGATATTATATATACGGCCGACAATCTTACGGAAACCTTACGTTATCGGTTTATTCGCTTTATATTAAATATTATACTTAACGGATAAAGCCGTATTTTACGGAAAGAATAGGTAAATACGGTAAATAATATGGTTTTCGAAAAATTTAATATCTTTTTCGTTATTAAAATAAACTTTAAAAAGTTTATAATTATCTAAGCCTTTTTTTAATAACTAACTTAATTATTATTTAAATCGCATCTTTAATTAAGTTAATTAAAAAATAACAAAGTTTTATATTAATAATATTATATTTTACTTTTATCTTAATATTTATAAATATAAAAAAGCTTAATCTAGAAATATATACAAGGTTATTAGGTTTAAGCCGTATTATTTAGGTTAAGCTAAAAATACGAAGTAATTATATTAATAATTAATATAATAAATACTTTATCTAATATTTTCGAATATAATAATTATTAAAAAATTTTACGGTAACGATAAATTATATTTCGGTTACGAAAAGCCTTATTCCGAAACCGATTATTACGTAATGTCGATAAGTTTCGACCCCGATAAACCTTATACCTTCTGGTTTTACGGTTTAATAAGGGGAATCTTAAATAATAACTTAAAAAATATTAAACTTTTTACGGTATACTTTAAATCCGTATAAAATAACTGCTTTACAACTTTTCGTTAATTTTACGACTTTTTTAATTTCGATTAATTTTAGAACTTTCTAAACTTTTATTAATTAAAATAACTAAAATATACCGGCTAAGTTTAAATATAAAGTTTTAATATTCCGTATTTCCGGAATTTCGACGGAAACGGTTTCGATTAAATTATTTAATTTAAATAAAATAATCGGCCGAATAAAATATATCGATATTTTTATTAATATTAACAATTTTTCCGAAAAAAATCGGGTTTTATTTTTAATTTTCGGATACGATTTAATTTAAAATAACGGAAATAATCGATTTTTACGTAAATTTATATCAAAAAAATCCGGCTTATAAAAAAATTATTAGTAAAATTGGAAAATAACGATAACGGGCTTAAAAACGTCGAAGTTTAACTTTTAAATCGATATAAAGAAAATTACAAACGATAATTTATCCGGCTATTCCGGATTACGAAAACCGTTTAGAATTCCGTTAAGAATGGTCGTCGATAAGGACTTGCATAACTATAAGGTTAGGGTTTAATAAAGCTTAACAACTAATTATATTATCTTTAATTTTAAATAAATATTAAACGTTTAATTTTAATTTACTATATTAAATCCTGTTTTTAAACGGCGGTATGGTTTAATTATAATCGAAAAAATATATTTATTATCGGAATAAAAATTTTCCGGCTTAAATAAGTTAATATTTACAATTTACGTTTTATTTTCCCTGATTATATATATTAATTTACGTATATAACAACTGTTAATAACGTTATAAAAAAATCATAAAATATAATAACTTTCGTTAAATTAACGGTTTTATTAAATATAGCTATAAAATAAAAATCCGGCGTTTTAATATTAATTTGCCCAAAATCGATAATTTTTTTTTATATTTAAAAGTTAATATTTAAATTAAACGTAACGTTTTATACGATTAAGCTGGACATACGATTAAGCTGGATACTTTTTTAATTATTTTAATTTCCTATTTTTAATTATATATTTTTTAACATTAATATTATAAAACGCCTTATAAAAAAAGTAAGAATAAATTTAGCCGTCCAGGCTAAAAAACGAAATCCGAAACTTAGTTATAAAAAGCTTAGTTTTATTTATAACGTCCCCTATTTTACCTTATAAACGCGATATAACGGTAAACGCGCTTAAATCGATATTATTTTTTTTAAGTAAAAATTAACGCCGACCGAAAAGATATCGATTATTAACCGAATTTTTAACCTAGATATATAAGCGTTTTCTGTCCGGTTTTAACATATTAAAAATATAGCGAATTTACTGTTAATTTAACGTATTGTAAAACGTATTGGAATTAATTAAGCGTTATATTTTATTAAACGGCAAAAAAAATTTAAAACGTATTTATTTTAAAAAATCGATTATTAAAAGGTATTATGCGAAAATTTAAAAATATTTCGTAAATAGTTTAAATTTGTTTGGATTATTATTGTAAAATACGATATTACAAAAAAAGATATTTATAATTTCGATAAAACTAAATTTTTAATAAAGCTTTTTATAATAACGGGTATAATAATTATTAATACCGAAAAACGTAGAAAATTTAAATAGGCCCAGTAAGGAAATCGGAAATAATTTACAGTAATATAAGTTGTTAACTTTTAAAGTTAGGTTTTACCTTTATTTATTATTTTTATCGAAAAAAACTATTTTCTTCGCTAATTCGCCGATAACCTATTTTTACCCGATTAAAAAATTGCTATAAACGATAACGGCTAGACGATAAATAAACTGGGTTTAAAATAAGTCTAATATTTTAATTATTATATTCGAATACGTACGAAAAAATCGAAACGTTTTTTTATTTTTAACGGTTTCGAAAGTTATTATTCGATAAAATTCGAAAAATATTACGTTAATTATAATATTATTATATTTTATATACCAGTTAATTTTTTTTATTTACTTTAACTTTTTAACGTATTCTATTTCTCCCCGTTAAAATACGTTTATTCGTTATATATCGAAAATTTTATATAACGTTACGTTATTTATATTATTAAAAAGATTTCATCGCCGGTTTCTAAAATGCGTTTAAAGTTACTATAACGACCGATAATATCAAATCCGGATTTGCTGTAACTGGCCTTATTTTATTCGATCTTAATCGCGTCCTTTCCGAATTAAAAGTTCCAGTTATATTTATACCGACCGTCTCTCCATTTACCTTTATTAACTCCGCTATTTCTTTACCTATAAAAACTTTTAAAAATATTACCAAAACGATTTAATAAAAACGTTATTTACAAAAACAAATTAAAAATTACCAGGGTAGCTCGCCGACAAAGATAGTTAAATCGGTTAATTTCTTAACAAAAAATAACTTAATGCTATTATACGAAAACGTTTTTTTTTTCGGGAGGAATACGGCTTACTACGCGAAATGAATTATATTTTTAGTAAATACCGGAGGACTAAAAACAAACGTTTTTAAAAAAAAGAGATATTTATTGGAAAAAAAATATAAACTTTTATAGCTACGAAGGAAAGTAGTAGTAAATAATCGTAGTTAATAATAGCTAAAGGTAATCGTTATAAAAAAGTTATAATAAAAAAACGGAAATATAACGTTTACGGTAAGCCCGGATATAATGCGCGTATTTATAATAAAGTTATAAATATGTTTAACAAAAAAAATCCGATTAATTTAAATGGATTTAATATATTGTAATTAATTAATTGGACTTTGTTATCGCGAAATGTTAAAAAATGTCCAGCTTAATCGTATGTCCAGCTTAATCGTATAAAACGTTACTTAAATTTCCTGATAATAAATATTTCTAAGTTATTAAATAATAACCTTAGGACTTAATTTAATAATTTACTTGTTATTATTAAAACTATTATTTATATTAATATCAGGGCGAAAATTATAAAGATTTATAACTATTTAATTAAAATATTAGCGGACCGGGGATATTTACCGAAAATTATAAAAACGGTTATTAAATTTTATAACTTTAAAATATCTTACGATAATTAAACTTATATATATAACAAATTAAAATCTCCTTAAAGGAGATATAACCGTAAAACCAAATTAAATAAATAAATAAATTATATTATCGGTTATTAAGCTTTACTAAACCCTAACTTTACAAGCGTTTTACTTTAAGGTAATTTTAAATTACTTAGTTATACCCTTATTAACGATTATTTTTAACGGAATTCTAGACGGTTTTTGCAATCCGGAACAGCCGGACAAATTATCGTTCGTAATCCTTCTTATATTAATCTAAAAGTTGAACTTTGACGTTCTTAAGCCCGTTATCGCTATCCTTTAGTTTTACTAACAATTCTTTTATAAGCCGGATATTTTTTGGTATAAATTTACGCAAAAACAGATTATTTTTACCATTTTAAATTAAATTGTATTCGAAAATTAAAAACAAAACCCGATTTTTCTCGGATAAATTATTAATATCGACGGAGGTATTAATATATTTTATTCGGCCGATTATTTATTTAAATTAAGTAACTTAATTAAAACCGTTTCTGTTAAGATTCCGGAAGTACGGAGTATTAGGATTTTATATTCGGATTTAGCCGGTATATTTTAATTATCTTAATTAATAGGGGTTTAAAAAAGTGCCTTAAAATTAATCGAGGTTAAAAAAGGTGGCTATCGTAAAACTGGCGAAAGGTCGCAAAGTAACCATCTTATACGGACTTAAAGTTTACCGCGAAAAACTTAACATCTCCTAAGTTATTATTTAAGATTCCCCCTGCTAAACTAGCCAGAAAATATAAGGTTTATTAAGGTCGAAGCTTATCGGCATTACGTAATAGTCGGTTTCGAAATAAGGCTTTTCGTAACCGAAATATAATTTATCGTTACCGTAAAAACTATTAATAATTACCGTATTCGAAAATATTAGGTAGAATATTTATCGTATTAATTATTAGTATAATTACTTTATATCTTTAACTTAGCCTGAATAATACGGCTTGAACTTAACGACCTTATATAACAAATTAGAAAAAACCTAATAGTTCTATCCGTATAATTATATCTATTATTATTTTTAAATTAAATATAGAAATTCCAGATATTAATTAAATAATATAATAAAAATACCGAAAAACTTTTCGAAAAAAATTTATAATAGCGATTTAATTAAACGGGTTATAATTATAAACGATTAAATATAATTAATTATAAACAAGTTATATTATTTACACCTTATTAGGCGTTTAACAAGTATAAAACTGAGCTATTTATTACAAAAAAGCTGGAAAAAAAAACCTAGGCCCGGCAAGTTAAAAATCGCATTATTTATAAGAATATAAAGGTTATAGTAAAAATCGAAATAGTAAATTCGAATAATAAGGAAAACGATACGTAATTTATTACGGATAATCCTAATTAAAATAAAGCAATTATCAAATCTTAATCTTATTTTTCGACTGGTCCAGATATTACTTTTATTACCCGTAAACCTTTAAAATAAACTAATACTAATTTACGGAACCGGACGAAAATAAAACCTCGATAATATACGTTATTTAACGGCAAATATATACGTAAAACGATTTTGACATATTTAAAAAAAACCGTTATATTAAAAAAGGACTTTAATAATTTAATCCCGATTAGGCCTTATTACAACCTATATACGTTTAATTTTATTTACATATCCGAACTTTTAAATTTAGAAATATTTACGTAAAAATAATTAAAAGCCGGTTTACTAAAAGCTATTACTTTAAAAAAATAAAATCCTAATATAAATAACGGATAAATAAATTGTTTTTTACGTAGTTATTTCCGCTTAATAGCAAAAGGACAAAGTAAATATTTATCCTTATTATACTTAAACGGTTTTTATTTAATACGTTTTTAAAAAAAATTAAACGAAACTTAAAATCTTTATCCAGTTTAAAACGTAATTTAATTAATTAAAGCAGTTTCCGGATTTAATAAATAACAGTATTAAAACGTTTTAAAAAACCGCCTTTTATCCGCGTTATATTTAATTTACGAAAAAACCGTATTTGTTATTTTACGGAAAATACGGGAAATTTTTCGTAAACGGCGTAATTCGTTTAATCGAAAGTAAAAACGTTATATTCTTATATTTCGGACCGATTTGTATAAGTTTCGAATTATTACCGCGTTATAAATTTAATAAATTTCGGAAAAAATCGCGAAATTACCGTAAATTATACCGGGTCTTAATTAAAATATATTATATATAATTACCCGGTTTAAATTAATAGCTAATAATTTAATAATAAACTTAAAAATTTAATTATTAACCCGGTATGTAATTTATACGCTTTTATAATTTAAAGTTATAATTCCGGTTATAATAACGTTTGTAATTATACGCATAATTTACGATGTATTAAACGATTTTAATTAAGAATTTGTTTTATCCTTATTATTTATAGCGCCGGTACGGAATTTTTTATTTTTTAATATTTTTAATTTATTAATTACGTTTTTATTACCGTATTTATATTCGCATAAGTCGTTTGTTTTTATATTGTTATCGGAATTACCGGGGTTACCAGACTATAATAATACGTAATTTAACGTTTTAAATAATATATCGGAAGCCGGATTTAAGGTAATACTTTTTATCGAGGTTAGGGAGTTACGTGCTGGGAATAAACGGTACTTGTCCGATAATAGTAATAATGACAAATTAAAGGCTAATTGCGATACTAAGTTAAAAAGCAGAAAACGAAGCTTAAATAATTTTAATTAAGATGTATAATAAAAAATACGTTCGGTTTTAATACGGCGTTACGGTTTTAAAACGTAATAAATATATATATTTACGTAATATTAATTAAAATTATTAAAAACATTATTTGCTTATTATATTCATTATTTTCGTTAATTTTTAATACGTTAGGTTATATATAAATATTAGTTTTTTTCTAATCTGGATTAATTATATATCATAGTAAATATATAATAAACTTTTTAAATTGGGAAAATTAATAAATATATATATTACGCGTTTTAAATTAAAATCTATCGTAATTATTAATACATATTCCTTTTTAATTTATAATTTTCGATTTATAACGCTGAATTAAAATTTCTAAATTTTATCTTCCGGGGTTTCTTTTTCGAATTTATTATATTAGCATTTAAAATATTCCTATCTTTTTTAACCGTTAAAATATCTTAATTTAAGTCGATTCATTAATATAAAAAATTAATTTCTCCCTAGAGGAGACGTGACCGTGGAACAAAATTAAACAAATGGATAGATTGTGGTATCAGTTGCTAAGCTTTACCAAGCCCTAATTTTCTTACAGGTGACTTCAGACTGCCCTGTTATGCAAGCCCCTATCGACGACCATTCTTAACCGAATTCTGGACGGTTTTCGCAATCCGGAGCAGCCGGATAAACTATCGTTCGTAATCCTTTTCGTATCGAACTAAAAGTTAAATTTCGAAGTTTTCAAACTTTTTACCGTTTATATCCAGCTTTTTTAACAGTTTTTCTATACAGTCGATATTTTTTACCATAAGATCGTTTAATTTTTAATTATTTTGGTTTGTATAAATTAAATCGTATCCAAAAATTAAAAACAAAATCCGATTTTTTTAGGAAAGGTTGGTTAAATCGACGGAGGTATCGATATTTTTGGTTCGTTCCAAAACTTTATTAAATTTAAAAACCTTAAGAAAAACGTTTTCCGTAAAAATTTTACAATTACGGAATACCGGTATCTTATAATGGGAATTACCCGGTATATTTTAGCTATTTTGATTAATAGGGATTCGAAAAATCGTAAAATTAATCGAAATTGAAATTATAGGATTAGCAAAATGTCGTAAAGCTATCTTATACGGATTTAAGGTTTACCGCGAAAAGTTTAATATCTCCTAAGTTATTACATTTTAAAAGATTCCCCCTGCCGAATTAATTAAAAAGTATAAGGTTTATTAAGGTTGAAACTTATTAACATTACCAATAATTAGTTTCGGGATAAAGCTTTTTGTAACCGAAGTATATAATTTATTATTACCGTAAAAACTATTAATAATTATTATATTCGAAAATATTAGGTAAAATATTTATCGTATTAATTATTAATATAATTATTTCGTATTTTTAACTTAGCCTGGATAATACGGCTTAAACCTAACGACCTTATATTAAAAATTAATTATATAGATAAATAAATAATATAAATAATTTTTCGTTAAAATTAAAAAAATAATTTATTTGTTACGCATATAACTATTTTAATATCCGCTTTTTTTTTAAATATCAGTTTAAAATATTTAAAATCCCGGTTTTATAACGGATTCTAATTAAAATCTCGTTATATTCCTTTTAAAGATTTAAAATTTACTAGTATTTTGGGTTGCAATTTTTAAAATGTCGTTATCCGAAATAAACAACGTATAAAGGTACGAACATTTTTTTTTCTTAATACCGCCTTTTTTTTATCGGTATAGCTAAAACCCCGGATAAAAATTAGAAATCTTTTGCTTTAAAATTCTATATCCGTATAATAATAGTAAAATATTTTAAGTAATTATTAAAATTCTAGGGATTAATACTAAATATATTACGATACTTTCGAATTTAATCTTTATACATAATTATTTAATTATTAAGTAGATAATTATAATTGCGGATTTTCCTTTTATTTAATATTATAAAAATAATATTTATATAATATATATTATACGATATATCGCAATTTTATATTTTTAATCGAAATTATAAAATTATTATATTTTTGATATTATTTATATTATATAAGTTATTATCGTATATAAATGTTTAAAAACGTTAAACGGCCCAAATTATACGGGTTTTTAAAAAATAAACGCCGGTTAAATCTATAATATGAAAAATATTTATTTCGCGGTTTTAAAAACTTATTATCCAATAATTTATATTCCTTATATCGTCGATGTTCTTATTATATTCTAATAAAAAAAAATAAAGCTTTATATTATCGTATTTTTTTTAAATTTAATAAAACCGGATATTAATAACCGTTATTATATATAAATACGTGTTTTTATTAACGTTTCGTAAATTATATATATATAATCGAAACTTCCGAATATTTATTAAAATGTAACTTTGATACTATCGTTAATAAAATATATATTAAAGTATATATAACGGTATATAAATTACGGTTTTTAATATAACTTAATAAATTTTGTTTTATTGAAACTTTATAATACCGTAACTTTATCGAATAATTTTATAATAATAATTAAAAATAAATTTTTAATTAATATAAATTTTAAAAAAACGGTATATATAATTAAGGTTAACTTAAGGAAATTAATATAGAAGTTAATATAAATTATATCGAAAATTAACTTAATAATATTTACATTTTTATATATTTTTTTAATTTGTTATTATATAACTATATAAATTACGGACGTAAACGTTATATTTTACCTTATTAAATAATAATAATATTATTATAATAACTGTTTAATATTAGGCATTATATAAAAAGTTTTAATATATAAGAAACCTAAGGGTAATATATATTTACCGGTTTTATTTTAAGTTATTTAAAACTAGAAATAAAAATATAAAATATAAAATATAAGATAAATAGGATAAAATAAAGCTCGTATGTTAAATAATATCCGGGTATGTTATTAATAATAATATAAAATATAAAGGGATTTATAATATATAAATAAAACTTACGAATAATTAACAGATTATAAGAAAATCCGAAAATAATATATATAATTCAAATTAGGATATATACGAACTTTAGAATTATATAATTATAAATATATAAATAATTAAGTTTGTATAAGTTATTAAATATTAACTTAAAAGTTACAAATATTTTTTCTTATAATAAAATAATAATATTAAAAAGAAACTAATAATTATATATAAATTATATGGTACTTTTTTTTACGAATTTTTAATATAATTTATAAAATTCCTTTAATTAAATATATATTAAATAAAATTATTATAATTATTTAACGTTTATTACTATTTATTTTATTATTATTTACTTTATAATTACTTTATAAACCTTTTTATATTTTATTTTACTTTAATATTTAAATTTAACTTATTTATAATATAATTTTTATTATTAATCCGTATTTTTATTTAATACTTAAAATCCTTATTATAATATATCCATTTATATATTTATTATAATACGGAATATAAATAATTTTACCGATATATTAAATACAGTTATTAATAATACCGTAAATATTAAACGTTAAATAAATTCGGCACATTTTAAATTTTCGGTTAAATAAAAAACACGGTTAAATTTATTAATAATACCTTTTAAAAATAACTTTACAAATAAATAATAAAAAGCCGATTTTATAAATAATCGGACTTATTATTAAAATAACCTTAAAAACGGGTAATACAAGGTCGTTAAGTTCAAGCCGTATTATCCAGGCTAAGCTAAAGATACGAAGTAATTATACTAATAATTAATACGATAAATACTTTACTTAATATCTTCGAATACGGAAATTATTAATGGTTTTTACGGTAATAATAAATTATACGCCTTGGTTACGAAAAACCTTATTCCGAAACTAATTATTAAATCTCCGTAAGTACGTAATTTCTCGATTAATATCGGCTAGAAGGTTTATTTACGTAATGCCGACAAACTTCGACCCTAATAAACCTTATACCTTCTAGCTGGTTCGGCAGGAGGAATCTCCTGGAATACAAATAATAACTTAAGAAATATTAAGCTTTTCGCGGTAAACCTTAAGTTCGTATAAAATAGCTTTACAACCCTTTGCTAATCCCATAATAACCATTTTCAATTATAATCGATCCTATAACTTCTTAAATCCCTATTAATTAAAACAGTTAAAATATACCGGGTAATTCCTATTACAAAATACCGGTATTTCGTAACTATAAAATCTTTACGGAAAACGTTTTTTTTAAAATTCGTAAACTTAATAAAATTTTAAAATAAACTAAAAATATCGATACCTTTATCGATTTAACCGATTTTTTCCAAAAAAATCGGATTTTGCTTTTAATCCTTAAATACGATTTAATTTATATAAACAAAAATAATTAAAAATTAAACGACCTTAAATAAAAAATATCGACCGTATAGAAAAATTACTGGGAAAACTAAATATAAACAGTAAAAAATTTAAAAATTTCGAAATTTAACTTTTAATTCGATATAAAAAGGATTACGAACGATAATTTATCCGGTTATTCCGGATTGCGAAAACCGTCCAGAATTCGGTTAAGAATAATCGTTAATAAGGGCATAATAGGGCAGTTTAAAGTTACCTGTAAGAAGGTTAAGGCTTGGTAAAGCTTAGCAACCGATACTATAATCTATCCATTTGTTTAATTTGGTTCTACGGTTACGTCTCCTCTAGGGAGAAAAAATGGGTAATAAAAACTTAATTTTAAAAATAACCGTAATTATTACCAGAATAACCTTAAAAACCGGTAACGAAAACCAGATATAAAAAATAATAAAAGTTATTATTAAAACTCGTAATATAACGTATTTTATAATCTCGTTTTAATTAAAGCGTTTTCGTATTATTTATATAATATTCGATTACTTTAAAATATAAAATATTCCTTATAGAAAATGTATATTATATATAACCGATTTTAGATCTTAAATATATAGTATAAAATTATATTAATATAAAGAAATATTAAAAAATTATAAATACCTTACGTTTTAGTATTAATAAGAATATATATTAATTAAAAAAATCTTACAATTAATTAAAATTTACGAATTTAATGGTATTACGAAAAATTTATATTATAAATAGATTTTTTTATTATATAAAATTATAATATTTACGTAATTATTAAATATTAACAATATAATTTAAAATATTATAAATAATAATAAACAATAATATAAAATTTATATTATAATAAATTATACCTGTTTTATAAATTTATAAATTATTAAACTAAGTATAAATTTTTAATTTAATACGAATTTCGTAATTTAACGAAAAAAATATATAAATTAAGCATTTTATAAACGATATAAAAAAATTTATAATTTTATAAACCGGGCTAATTAATTAGAAAATATATATTATATAACCGTTTTATAAATATTATAGTTTACGGTGTTATATAGGTAATAAATATGCAAATTGTATATAAAAACGCGGTAAAAAAATATTTATACGTAATCTTTAAATATTCGGCAATATTATATAATCCGAAATTTTTTTTTAAAAAATTTAAATATAATTATTATACTTAAAACGAATAAAATCTTAAATCCCGAAAATATAAAAAAAATTATTATTACACAAATTACGAAAATACGTAAAAAAAAAACCAAAAAAACGAAATTTTTTAAATAAATACGTAAAAACGTGAATTAGTAAATTAATTACAAATAAAATATATAAGTTAATACGAAAAACTTATATAATATTACTATAAATAAAATATATAAATAAAATATAAGTAATTAAAATTACGTAATACCCAGTTATATTAATATTAGAAATATAACAAAATTCCCGTATTAATTCTAATAAAATATTAAAAAAAGCTATAATAACAATTTATTTTCGTTTAATAAATCCTTACTTTATTTATCTGATAATAAGGTATTTAATAACGGATTATCTTAATTAAAACCATTTACTAAATTATTTATAACTTGTATTATAAGGTTATAACCTTTTTTCGTATATAAAATATTACGGTTATCCGAAACTAAATTATCCCTAATAAATTCGATATTAAAATTTTTTATACAATTATATTAAAATTATTTATAAATTATTTTTCGTTTTTTTATATTTAACTAATTAGGTTTACTTTCGTTATTAAAAATAAATATAATATGGTTAAAATTAATTAACTTAATTTTTATAATTTTACGGCTTACGGTTAAAATATCTTTAAAATCCCAGCTATTCATTTTAATCCGAAACGGATATCCTTTAATAAATTAAAAATTATGAAATAAAAAATAGGCATATTCGAAAATTTCGTTATAAAAGTCCCGAATAATATAACGCCTATCTTACGTAAAAGCATAATAAAAATAAAATTTACGTTATAAGGAAATACAGTATTTAACTGAAAACGAATCTTAGAAAAAAACGGTATCGATATATTACGTACTATTTCTCGAACAACGGAAATTACTAGTAAACCATAAGTTATAATATTCGCCCTTTTAATTAAATACTTTTTACGTTTTTTTCTTAAATTTTATAAAAATCAGATTTAATATTAAGATCGAATTAATAAATACTTAATTTAATATTATAAAACGTAATATTTAATCGAAATAAAGTATTTTTTTTATTATAATTACTTTAACAGACCTTATAAAAAGATTAATAATATCGGTATTAATTATGTAATATAAGCAATATTGTTATAACGTATAATATACGAAAAATATAAATAAATTTGGGTTTTTTAAAAAACGATAATAACTTCGAATTTTTTAAAATAAAAACGGCATTATTTAATAATTAACTATTATCTATAATAAAGTTAAAGAAATTATTACCTTATAGAATATTATTGAGGTTAAAAATATTTTTAAAGTTATAATTACGTAATAAAAACCTTTTTTTCATAAAATTTAATTAAACCGCATTATTTATAAATTAATATAAATAAGTTTTATTTTTAAGTTAAAAAATAAATTATATACGAATTATTTACTAAATTATTTACGTTACTAAATAACGTATTATTAATAAATAAGGAAAAAAAAATTTATCGAATAAACCCCTATCTATTAATCCGTCCTAATTAAAACCTCGTAATTTTTCCCTTATTTATCCAACGTAATTAAAATACTTAAAAACCATATTATACGCAACAATCTCGAATTCGGCAGCAATTAACCGGAAATATATATATTCCATAAATTCGGTAAATTACGTTTTCGAAAAAAAAAATTTCGATTAAAATATTTTTAATAATTCAATATACACTAAACGTTTTTTTATAAATAATTCGTATCGAACGCGTAACTTTTACAAAAATAACGTAAATATACGAACGTTATATATATAAAAATATAAAAAGTTTAAATAAATAAAATTTCGGCAATTTTTAATATAACTATATTATCCTATTTAAAAACTAACGGTATATTTTTAAAATTACTTACGTTATATATATTCCGTTTATATTATCAAATTAATAAATACGTATAAATATAAATAAAAAAATTATTTATATATAAAATAAAGTAAAAACGGAAAGGAATTATCGTTCCTTATTATATAAATCGATTATTTCGGTTTAACTGGCCTATATTTTCCGGATATAACTAGTTATTTTCTAATTTTTATAAATAAAATTAAAATATTTCGAAAACCGATAAAATTATTTTTCTTTAAATCTATATATTACCTGGAAAATCTTTCGATATACGCTATTGGTACCGTCGATAATACCTTTATTTTTATCAATTACATTTAACAAAATCGAACGGCATTTATTATATAATATACGCTTTAATTTAAAAAAACCGGGAAATTTTTATTTACTACGTTTATAAAACGTATTAATTAAAATAAAGATAAAAATCCGGATAATATTAATTACAAATTAATATAAATTATTAAATATTATTAAATATTATTATAACGTTTCGTAAAACTATTTTATTTTATAATATTAATCAAAACGGAATATAAACTACCTTAACTTTTCTTGAAAAATTTAATTATAATAACGGATAAAAATAATAATAAAATTCCGTATAATAAAACCGTATCGAAACGTTATATTACGAATATAATTTTAAATATTAAAATTATCGTATCAAAATATAATATTATTTTTTTATATTTAATTAAAAAACCAATTTTTTTAATTAATATTATATTATTATAAAAGATATAATATAATTATATTACCTTGTTTAATAACCGGTTTATATTTTTATTTAACGTAATATAATTTTTGTAAATATTTATACCTTTTAATATTTCGATTTTATTCCGTAATATACCCGAAATTAATAAAAGCCTACTTGATAAATAAAATAAATAATTACCGTTAATTTTAAAAACGATTTTAACCATAATAACTAATACCATAAAAAAATACGTAAAAACATCCGGATCGTTATTATTATAAAACTATTTCGTTTTCCGTTTCGTATTATATAATTACCTTTTTTTCTTTAAATATATAACTACTTAATTTAAAAATTTAAACCAGTTAAAAATTAACTTTTTATAAACCGTTAACCTTTATCTAAAATAATATAAATTATATTAATATTAAATAATAAATCCTCCGGTAAATAACGGAATTTAAATTTTTTTACGAAAATTACAAACTTCCCGTATAATATATTATAATATTTACGTATAACCAGATTTTAATTAATAAAAATTATAAACTTTTATTAATTTCCGTATATTAATAATTTATTACGTATTCGTTTTTTTATTAATACGTTAATTAACCGGTTAATCCGAAAGGTTAAATTAATAATTTAACTTATATTATTAAAAAAACTTAATTACAAATAAAAATTTCAAACGTTATATTAATTTTTTTATATTAATACCAAAAATTTAATATACGCATACGTATATTTTATTTTAAAAGCGTAACGCGGTAAAATTTAAAAAAATTCGGATTTATCGTATTTTAATAACGGTAACGAAAACGTAACGGGTTCGGGTTATAACTATTATATACGTTAAAGTTGAAAAATAGTAAACGGGTTCTAATTAGAATTAAAATGGTATTAGTAATAAGCTATAATCGAAACAACCGTATGAATATATATATAATTACAAAAAACGTTTAATTATTAAGTTATTATAAATTTTCGTTTTTAAAAAAAATAAATATATTAAACGAACCCCTTTTTCGCATAATTATAACTCAGGCCTTACTGGCTCGTTAGGGGTATTTGGGATTTAATTAGTTAATTTTTAGCGTTATGGAACGGTACTTAAGTGACTTTAAAAAAGTCAGAAAACGAGCTAGGGAGGCCTGAGCTAGCTGAGGTAAAACCCAAGCTGGATTTAAACCAGTTATCTCTTACGATTAACTAACAGGGTGCCTAAGCCTGCATCAATTAAAAAAGATACCCAGGCTCGCGACTACTAAGCCATTAGGCCGTTATTTTAGTAATTTTTAATTTTTTAAAATAACGTTTATATTAAATAATTTTAATAATATTTTCAAAAAGTTTTATAAATAAAGAAATTATAAAATTAATAAAGATAAGTAAAATACGGTTAATATAAATATAATTAATATTTTTAATTTTAAAAAAACCGGTATTTAATATTATATAAAATAAATATTATTTTAACGAATTTAAACTTAATATAATCGGTTATTATAGTAATTTAAAAAACATTATAAAAGCTAGTAACCTCGGACCCCACTTAGTGAATGACCCTAGCAATGAATAGCGATTTTTACCTAAACGCGCGATATTTAAAAACGAATAACAAATTAACAAAAATAGTTATAATAAAAATCAAGTTACAATGAAATTAATGGTATGAAATATTTATATAAATAGGATTTTTATAACATGTAATATTATATTAAATATATAATAAATATATTTTAATTATATATTTAAAATATAAAAAAAGGTAATTTAAAATAAAATTGAAAATATAAAACGTTTGTAATTATACTTTAAATTAATACCTGGTATATAAAGATATAATGAGTTATTTTAACATAATACAATATTAGTTAAAATATATTTTATAATTCGTTAAACATTTATATAAAAAAGTATCTTTTAATTTTTAATATTTTTAATATTATTTCTAATTATATAAAAACGGGCTTAAATGATTATAATAGGGAATTAAAAGGTAGTATAAAATTATTGAATAAAGTTATCACGTTCTTATTTATTAATAATAAATTTAATTTATTATGTAATATTATTTAATTTAAAAGTAAATTAATAAAAAAAGAAAAATATTATTAAAGATTTAATATTACATATGTAAAACATAACTATTAAAATTATCATTATATTAAAATTCTCATAAATTTATTTTATTATAAAATTAAAATTATAATTTTCTTTTAAAATATTAGTATATAAAAAAATATTAAAAAAAGTCGTATAAAATAATTAAAAGTTTTTTGTATTATGTTAATAATATAAAGATAATGATATTAATATTATGATAATAATGCTTTTATTTAGTATAATAAATAATAAAATTATATTCAATTTTTTAACTATAATATATATATTAAAAGAATAAAAGTTTATTTATAAATTTAAAAACGCGATAAAAACTTGAGTTATTTTTATATTATATATTATTTAAATAACTTAATGTTTTCGCAGATTTCTTTTTTTATTAATAAATTTAAATTAAATTTTAATAATTTATATTTAAAATTTTATACTAGTATTTTATATTGTTTTAAAATGAAATATAGTTCCCTTATTAAATTAAATCTATATTTATATACAACTTTTTATTATTATAATTTTGTTTTAATAAAATAGTATTAAATATTATAATATCATTATTTTTACTTATTTAATAAACAACTATAATATTTTAAAATTTTATATTATACATTATATATTATTAAACAGATGTTATACGACATAAATAACTTATATTAACTAAAATATATAATAAGGTTTCCTTTAACATTTATTTTATTATTATAAGTATTTTTGTTAATTTGTTATTAATTTTTCAATATCGCGCGTTTAGGTGAAAATCGCTATTCATTGCTAGGGTCATTCATTAAGTGGGGTCCGAGGTTAATAACTTTTTAATATAATATTAATAATATAATATTATATAAAAAATTTATAAAATAAAATATATTAAAAATTTAAAATTAATAAGAAAAATAAATAAATAAATAAAGTATAATAATATTATTAATTTTATATAATTTTTATAACTAACCAAAAAAAATTATTATACGTTTTAATTTATTTATTGTTTAATTATTTATAATTCTAATTATTTTTTAATTAAATAATAAAAAGCTTTAATTTTAAAAACTATTAATTTATATTATTATATTTTATTTTCGATTTTTTAAATTAATTTATATTATTTATATATCTTTATATTAATATTAATTATATTTATTATTTTAAAAAATTATCATTAATTTTATTTCCGTAAAATTATAAATGTCTTTTTTATAATATTATATTAGCTAAGTAAAATTCGAATAAATTAAAAGTTTTATATAAAGAACTTTAATATTTTAATTTTTAATTTTATTAAAAAAATTTACCTTTTAATAAAATTAAAGGTTTATTTAATAGCGATATATATTAAACCGCGTTAAATAAATAAGAAATTCGATATATTTTTATAATATTAAACCTTAAAAAAATTCTATATTTAAATTAAAAATTTCTTCGATAATCGAGATATTTTGGATTAATATTAATTTTATAAGTTTTACCGTTATATCGGTTTTTTAAAGTAAATTCGAAAACGTTATATAATATATAAAACTGTTTATAAGTAATTTTCGAGTTTTTATTTTAAATTAAGCTGTTAAATTTATCTTTTTTTATAAGCTAATTTATATTATTACTAGTAAACATAAAGGATTAAAATTACTTAATTAAAATAATATAAAAATAAAGAAATGTACTTATATAAATTACTTACTTATATATAATATTATTCTCCTTAAAGGAAACGTAATAGTAAAACCAAATTAAATAAATAAATAAATTATATTATCGATTGTTAAATTTTACTAAACTTTAACCTTATAGGCGTTTTACTTTAAGATAATTTTAAACTGCCCAGTTATGCCCCTATCGACAACCATTTTTAACGGAATTCTAGACGGTTTTCCTAATCCGAAATAACCGGATAAATTATTATTCGTAATTTTTCAGTTTATACCGATTAAAAGTTAAATTTCGACGTTTTTAAACCCGTTATTATTATTTTTTAATTTTGTTAGTAATTTTTTTATAAACCTGATATTTTTTGGTATAAATTTAAGTAAAAATCGATTATTTTTATTATTTTAAATTAAATCGTATTCGAAAAATAAAAATACAATTTAATTTTTTTCGGATAAATTATTAAGAGACTTGCTATTTGTGCTGTGTCCCCCTTGCTATTCGTGCTGTGTCCCACTTTTAACAGTTGCTTACAGCCGCCACAGATCTGCCACCTGTCAGTTTCCAACTAGTTCCACCCTGAGATCCGAAGCGTCACGGCCGTACGTACCGCCTTCTTCAGGATTCGGGATAGCCGTTATGGCCGAAATAACGCGTTGTTATTGTAACGAAGTTGTTATAACTGTTGTAAAAGGGTTGTAGTTAAAGAAGATAATTGTAACTAAAAGCGTTGCAATTGCAATTGCAACTGCAATTGCAGCTGGGAGCTGACAGGTAGCAGATCTGTGGCGGCTGTAAGCAACTGTTAAAAGTGGGACACAGCACGAATAGCAAGGGGGACACAGCACAAATAGCAAATCTCATTATTAATATTAATAAATGTATCGATATATTTTATTCGGCCGATTATTTTATTTAGGTCGGATAATTTAATCGAAACCGTTTCCGTCGAGATTCCGGAAATACGAAGTATTAAAATTTTATATTTAGATTTAGCTGGTATATTTTAGTTATTTTAATTAATAAGGGTTTAAAAAGCCCTGAGATTAATCGAGGTTAAAAAAGATAACTATCGTAAGACTGGCGAAGGGTCGTAAAGTTATCTTATACGGATTTAAGGTTTACCGCGAAAAGCTTAATATCTCCTAAGTTATTATTTGCTTGTTAGGAGATTCCCCCTGTTAAACCGTAAAGCTAAAAGGTATAAGGTTTATTAAGGTTAAAGCTTATCGGTATTACGTAATCGGTTTCGGGATAAGGCTTTTCGCAACCGAGGTATAATTTATCGCTACCGTAAAAATTATTAATAGTTACCGTATTCGAAAATATTAGGTAAAATATTTATTATATTAATTATTGGTATAATTATTTTGTATTTTTAACTTAGCCTAAATAATATAGCTTAAACTTAATAATCTTATATATAATATTTTAAGTTTAAATTAAATTAATAAATATAATAATTTATCATTTAGCATTAATACGTATATTAATTTTTATATAAGGTTATACCTGTTTTTTAAAATTAATTATATAATTTAACGCTAAGTACTTTACAAAATCTTTTTTAACTAATTAAAACTAAATTTAAATCTTTTTTCTAATCGATATTTTTTATTTTATATAAAAGTTTTAATACTTTAATTACTGTCATTTTATTTATAAATTTATTAATTATTATTATAAAATCTTTTTAACGTTATTAATATTAATAAATTTCTTTAAATTACGGGTATATTATTAAATCGTTATTAAAATTATTTAAATACCCTTTTTTATATTTCTTAGTTATTTATATTTCGTAAATATTTTTTTCGCTAAATATAAAATTATAGTCTTTTTAAAAAAACGTAACCGAAAAACCAAATTAAATAAATAGATAAATTATATTATCGGTTATTAAGCTTTATTAAATTTTAACCTTTTTATAAACTACTTAAATATACTTTTATCGACGATTATTCTTAATAAAATTCTGGACGGTTTTTATAATCCAAAATAACCGGATAAATTATTATTCGTAATTTTTTAATTTATATTAATTTAAAAGTTAAATTTCGACGTTTTTAAATTTATTTTCGTTATTTTCCAATTTTAATAGTAATTTTTCTATAAGCCGGATTTTTTTGGTATAAGTTTACGTAAAAATTTATTATTTTTGCCGTTATAAATTAAATCGTATCCGAAAATTAAAAATAAAACCCGATTTTTTTCGGAAAGGTTATTAATATCGATAAAAATATCGATATATTTTATTTGGCCGATTATTTTATTTAAATCGGATAATTTAATTAAAACCGTTTCCGTTAAGATTTCGGAAATACGGAATATTAAAACTTTATACTCGAATTTAGCCGGTATATTTTAATTATTTTAATTAATAAGAGTTTAAAAAGCTTTAAAATTAATCGAGGTTAAAGAAATCGTAAGACTGGTAAAGGGTTACAAAGCTATCTTATACGGACTTAAGGTTTACCGCGAAAAGCTTAATATTTCCTAAGTTATTATTTATAAGGCACTTTATACAAGGCCTACTAAATCGAAAAGCTAAAAAGTATAAGGTTTATTAAGGTTAAAGCTTATCGGCATTACGCAATCGGTTTCGGAATAAGGCTTTTCGTAACCGAAATATAATTTATCGTTACCGTAAAAACTATTAATAGTTGCCGTATTCGAAAATATTAGGTAAAATATTTATTATATTAATTATTAATATAATTACTTCGTATTTTTAGCTTAATTAAGATAATACGGCTTAAACTTAATAACCTTATATATATTACGGCATTACCCTTATTTAATAGCTTAATAAATACCTTTATTAATTATTTTACGTCTAAGCTCTTTAATAAACTTACGTCTTTTTTAAATTCTACTATTTTTTCGAACGTTATCATAGCTTTTTATCGAGTTCTTTCGAATATTACTATATTAACGAACTTATAGCTTTAATCGATTATAGTTATTATATATATAAATGTTTTTCCTTTTAAATCGAAATAATTAAGAGAAATTTAATATTCTTTTCTGTAAAATCGAATAGATTTATTCCGATAATTTACTTTTAAACGCTTTTATATCGAACCTGTAATTTTAAGATAATACTTTAAATATAATATAAAATAAATAAAATAAGATATTAATTTTATTAAAAGACGGAGGTAAAAAACATTATTCTATTAGTAATTATATTATATTTTTTAAGTTCTAATCGTAATATACGATATTATAAAAAATTAATAATTTCGATAAAATTAAATTTTTAATAAAGTTTTTATAATAGCAGATATAATTATTATTAATATTAAAAAACCTAAATAATTACGATAAACTTAATAAAAAAGACGAAAGTAATATATAATAATATATAAGGTTATTAAATTTAAGCTATATTATCTAGGTTAATCTTAAAAATACGAAATAATTATTTTAAAACTTAATTTAATAAATACTTTGTTTATAATTTTCGAATATAGTAATTATTAATAGTTTTTACGATTACGATAAATTATATACTTTAATTACGAAAATCTTTATTCGGAAGATATCTATTACGTAGTACTAAGAAATATAAACGTTAATAAACTTTATACTTTTTAACTTTATAATTTAATAAGAGTAATTGTTAAAAGTAAATAATAAGTTTAGAAATATTAAAATTTTTAAACCAAACCTTAAGTTCGTATTAAATAACTACTTTATAACCTTAATTAATTCTACGTTTTTTAGAATTCTTATTAATTAAAATATTCGAAATATATTAAGTATTTCTTATTATAAAATCCTCGTATTTCGTAATTATAAAATTTTTACGAAAAACGTTATACTTAAAATATTTAACTTTTATAAAGGTTTAAAACGAATTAAAAATATTAATACTTTTCTTAATCTTATTAACCTTTTTAAATAAGATTTTAATTTTAATTTTTAAAAACGATTTTATTTACGAAAATAAAAATAATTAAAATTTAAACGACTTTATAACTAATAATATTAACTATATAGAGAAATTATTAAAAAAGCTAGATATAAGCGATAATTTATCCGATTATTCCGGATTACGAAAACCGTTTAAAATTCCGTTAAAAATAATTATCGATAAAAGTAGCGAAAAAGTTAGGTTTTAATAAAGCTTAATAACTAAGGTTATATAATATACTACTTTATTTAATTAAGTTATACAGTTACGTCTCTTTTAAAGAGAATTATATTATAATATAGGATATTAAATTTAAAATTAAGTTCTATATTTATTTATTATTTTTATCGGAAAAATATGATTTTTCGCTAGCTTAATAATAACGTACTATATAATCAAGTCGCCTATCTAAGTAAGTCGTTCGTTTTTTACCAGTTTATTATAACCAATATAAATAAACTAATTAAAACTTAATAAATTAATATAAATTAAATTTCTTCTTATTAGATATTTTTATAAAAATCTTATAAGTACGTATATTATATTCGGACTTATTATAACTCTTGTATTTTCGTTTCTTTATTTAAATTCTTTTATAAAGATTGTTTTTTAAAATTTTAATTAATCTACTATATAAACGAATTACTTATATAAGTTAATCGCTTCATTTTTACGTTATTTTCATTACGTAATATTAATCGTTTATATTTTTATATTAATAATATAAAACCGCTTATAAAAAGCGAATATTAATTTAACCGTTTAAATATTTTTTTTAAAAAAGGTCGAAATTTAATTAGATACGGCTTTATATAATAGATAGCGTTCTCGAATTTACTTTAAAAATCGATATAACGGTAAAGCTTACTAAGCCGATATTAATTTAAAAACGTATAAATTCAGTTAATTAAAAAATTATTAAATATATTCTGAATTTAAATATTTAAATATTGTTATAAGATTTTAATAAATTAAAAATAAAAGTAACGATTTTATTATTTATCTAATATATCGTAATATATATTAAAATTTATTAAATGTTTAATTTTTTTAAATCGTTAAAAATTTAATTCATAATAATATAAACTATTAATTTTTAAAGCTGGGCTAATTTTTTTTTAAGTAGAGAAAACTATTTTTTTTCTTTAGTTCGCTAATAACCTATTTTTATTTAATTAAAGGACTATTATAAACGAAAACGGCTAGAAGATAAATAATTATATTTAAATTCGAGACCGAGGTATACAATTTATCGTAATCCTGAAAACTATTAATACTTGCCGTATTCGAAGATACTGGGTAAAGTATCTATCGTATTAATTGTTAGTGTAAATATTTCGTATCTTTAACTCAGCCTAGATAATATAGCTTGAACCTAATAACATTATAAAGAAAGATAATTAAATTCTTCTTTTATAAAATTTCTTATTAAAGTAAAAATACGATTTATTATATAAAACGTTTTATATGCTTAATAACCGATTTTAAGAGAAAACAAATTTATTATAAAATAATAATATTTTATTATAACCGAGAGAAATAATATAAATAAATAACTATAGCTAATAAGTATAAAATAATAACTTTTATAAAAAGATCGAAGATAATACGCGCATTTATAAGATTGTTATAAAGGTGTTTAATAATAAAAGATTAAATTAATTTAAATTAGTTTATTATATTATAATAATTTTTAAAAATAGTTTAATAATCTTAATATATATTTAATTAATTTATATAAAAAATAATGTTATATAATACGGTAATTTAAATATAATATAATTTTCGTCGCTTATAATAAAAATAATACATAGTTTATTTAAGATATAAAAAAGAAATTATCCATATAAAAATTTAGGTTTAATAGCTTTTTCTTTAAATAAGAGTATAAAGGATTTTTAAATACGATTAATTATTTTAACCAAGATAAATAAAAAGAAAGAATAAAAAATGTGCTAGGAAATAAAAAGGTTAAAGTATAAAACTCTAAGTAAAAAATGGTATAATATATTAATAATTATCAACTAACTTAACTATTATAATTCGTATTAAATTTCTAAAAAATTTATAATTACGTTAATAATTTACTTTGAATTTTTAAGTACATTTTATTTGTATTAGATGCATTTATTTATATAGTAATATATCCATAGGGTTTTTTGTTAATTAATTATAACCACGTAATTTTGTTGATCTTATATGGGAAATGGCGGCGCCTTAGGGGGGTAGAGCGTAAGGGGGGTTCCAACTTATTCTGCGGCCGAAATGCGAACCCTTCTTTGTCTTCCCCGTCGGTGGCATCGCGTCTCTCGTGATACTGATACACCCGTGTATTCAAGAGTACGTTTTATCAGAACCGAATACCTATATGAAGGTTCAAGCTTCTATCCAAGAGCCGTATACAGTAATAAGTATGTTGGTTGGTCTACATAAGAGGCAACCATCCGCTATTATGTAACCTAGGAGAACCAAAATGTCTAAAATTTGTCTTAGTTGCCTGTTATTGAGTTTGTTACACCTTGTTGATTTGTAAGGCAATTTCCATGCTGCTTTTTGTGCGCGCCCCCCCCCCCCC
>QJNZ01000973.1:0-32099 GCA_004155055.1 Monosporascus sp. CRB-8-3
CCCCAACCCCCCAAAAAAAAAAAAAAAAAAAACGGTAAAACAAAAAAAAAAAAAAACGTAATTAATATCAGGGTAATAATAAATAAAACAACCAAAGCAACAACTTTCGCAACGCCTATAACGGCAACAGGAACGAAAAGCAATTTATTCTTAACGGCCTAAAAAATCTATACCGATTAAACGGAAAAACCTTTAACGTTTACGTTAAAAAATAACAGCTAAAGGACCTCATATAATAATACGATAAGATAATTTAAAAAGCAACCTAAGAAACTCCAGTAGCTAAACGCCTTAAAGCCTAGGGAGCTTTAACGGCGGAACGCCTTAAAACCCGGGAAATTTTAATAAATAAATATACTAAAGCTCAGGTAATTAATCACCTAAAGCTATAGGAAAGTAAACGTTTTAAAGGAACTATTATAAGAAACGCTATATTTTTATACGTTTACTCCTCCTACGGGAATAACTTAAATAAGCTATTTTAAAACTTAGAAATAAACGTTAATATTACGAATAATATTAACGACTTTAAAAAAAACATTATAATAAATATCAAATCCAGGGGAATCTAAATTATAACGGGTAGAAAACCCGTAATTGCTATTTTTATTAACATCGTTAAATGGCCTTTAAAAAGGTATAATAAAGAAAAAAACGAAATCACAGTTAAATATACGTTATATATTAACAATTTCCCTTTAAAAATATTCTCCGGGAAGATATTTTATAAAAAGAAAGGTTACTTAAATCGCAACGTTTTAATAAGCCCTAATAAAACTTAATTATTAATAATTAACGTCCCTTAAAAAGGATTTTTCCTGTAACTTCATAAAAAGCCGAAGTTTATTATCAGGGCCCCGGACCTAGCAAATAACAAAAATTATTAATAAAGATTTGTACTAAAAGAGGTATCCGGTAAAAAAAACGGCGATAACCTAATAAATAACTTAAGACGCGTACTTTCGAACATTCTTAAGGATAAAAAGGTTTTAATAATAAATAAAATTATAAAAAAAATTATCCTTTAATACCGCCACCTCTGCCATCTTAATACCGAACAACTAGTATAAACCATTAAAAAATTTACGGGAATAAATCTAAACCCTAACGATATAAAAAATATCCTTTATATAGCGTACAACAAAAAGAAAATATAAAAGATATTATTTATAAACCTTTAAAGGCAAAGGAAATATATAGGAAAAATTATTTAATACGATATAAGGTTAGTTAAACTTATTAATATCGAAAACAAAAGTTACTTTAATTTTATTATAAATAACTTATCGCGTTATAAAAAATACTATTCGTTTAAAAGTAAGGATAAGGTTTAATAAAGCTTGTATACATATATTACGTAAATGATAAAACGTTTAAAAACGTTATTACCGGACGAAAAAAGCAAACGTAAAAAAATGCAGATTTTGCGCTTTAACGGCGGTAAGAAATTCGGTATAATAATAATTAAAAATTTCTACGCCATAAAAAGTATTGAACTGGTAATTTTTAACGTACATAATTAATATCAAAACGGAGTTGTAAAATAAGGAATATAGTTTTTGCAAAATAAGGCGTATATAATTTCCGTATAGATAAAAATCTTTATATATTTTTAGGATTTCGTAATAAAGGTAATAACGTATATTATTAACAAAATAAACCAGTTTACGGTAAAGGATATAATACTAATCGAATACTTTAAAAACGTATTTAAACCAAAAAAATTATATAAACCCGATAACGGTTATTTTCGAATTTTTAATAATAAATATATAATTTTAATTAATTAAAATTATCGAATTACATTAAAAAAACTAGCAACCCGTAAAATAAAAAAAATATTACTAAATTATTAAAGGATATATAATTATAAGATATAACTGTTAAAAAGCGGTAAGTTACTTATAACACCGTATATTACTATTTACAAAAACCTGGAAAAATTAGGTAAATTTTTTAACTTTAAAAATATTATCTAATTACTTTTATAACCCGTATAAAAACGTCTGAAATACCATTAAAAACAAGGCGTAAAAATAAAAAATAAAAACGATAATATCGTTTTAAAAAACGATACGGACCAAGAAATTAAGCAGGTTAAACGTAAAAGGGAACGCCCGAAAAAAACTATCCCCAAGTTATACACCTTAAAAACCTTAAATAAAACTCTAAAGTTAATTTAAAAGTTAAAGCTAGCTTTAACCTAAAAAGGCGAAGGTAAAAATAGCTTATATACCTTTTATTTTAACTTATTAACGTTAAGTAACGATAAAAACCGTTTTAATAACTTTAAAAACGCTAATTAAGCTATCCAGAACGCTTACGAATATAAACAAGTAATTAACATACTAAATGTTAACACTTATAAGCTATTTACTACCATAGATAACGGCCCAACCTTAAAGGAAATTATAAAAAACCCAGAACAAAAGATATAACTTAAGGCTATTTTTATAAAAATTAAAAAAAACCTTTCGTACGAAACCTTTAAGTTTACGCTTTTTAATAAAATTGCTTAAAAACACCTTATTAATGCTAAATAAATATTAAAAAAAATATATATATCTATAGGAAAACTAAATAAATACAAAGTACGTATTTACGTAAAAAAATTTACATAACGAAAAGGAATTAACTATAACGAAATAACAGCAAACACCGCAAAAACAGTATACTAAAAAATCTTAATAACGTTAACCGCTTTTTTAAGGTAATATATATTCCAAATAAATTTTATTACTACGTATTTAAACGGCAAATTAAAGGAAAATATTTACATAAAATAATTTCCTATATTAAAAAAATATTTTAATACGTATTTAAAAAATAAGGAAATATATAGGTTCTTCCCAAAGAAAATTATTAAATTAATAAACCTACTATACGGTCTAAAGCAGGCCGGAGTTACTTAATAAAAAAAAATAAAAAAAATATTCGCAAAATAAGGTTTCCGTCCGTTAACTTCGAACGACGCAATATATTATAACCTTAAGATAAGAAACGTTATCGCCTTATACGTAAATAACTTTTTACTTTTCGGCTTTAATAAATAACGTCTTAAGAATATTACTAAGAAAATTACTAAAAACGTTTTAATTAAAAATTTAAGTAACGCAAACTAATATTTAAACGTACGAATTATCCGTTCCTTACTAACAGGAGATATTAAGCTAAATTAACAATAATATATTAAAAAGTTATTAAAATTAATTAACTTAAATAAAATAAAAAAGGAGTTTATACCATTTGTTATCATCACCGTGAAAACCATTGATAGTTGCCGTATTCGAAGATACTGGGTAGAGTATCTATCGTGTTAATTATTGGTGTAATTACTTCGTATCTTTGGCTCAGCCTGGATAATACGGCTTGAACCCAACGACCTTGCATACCATTTGTTAAAAATTATTTAAAGTATGTTATAAAATATAACGGCGTAATTAAAAAAAAAAAAACGTTTAAATATACGAATTTAATAGGGAAATTTAACTTTTTAAATTATATTAACAAACTAGATATAATATTATAACGTTAACTTAAGTAAAGTTTATAAACAACCTATTACTTAAATACCAAAAATATATTAAAAAACTGCCGAAATACTTAAACGGTATATTAAACATATCTTTTCGGTACCGGAAATTATAAAAAAACCACCCGTATTATAAGTATAACAACCTAAGGTTATTCGGAACAGTAAATATAAGTTTTATAAATAACTGTAAGTTAACAAAGTTTATAATAAGCTAGATATTTTTTATAATTAAAACGCCTATTTTATATATTTCGAAATTATAAAGTATTATTATTAAATATATTACGGAAATAAAATACGTAAAAGCAGAAATAACAGTTATAAAGGTAATTAAAATTAAAAACTTTTTAACAAAATTAAAGCTTATATTTAAAAATCCTATTTCTATTTTAAAAAATAATATAAATACGTTTAAATAAATAAAAGAAATATAAATAATACGAAGGAAACGTTATATTTAAATCGAATATTATTACGTACGTTAAAAAATCCGAAAAGAAAATATTAACTTTTAATACGTAAAAAGTAAAAATAATCCTATTAATAAATTTATAAAGTTATTTAATAAAGTAAACTTCGAACGGTTTATAATTAACTTAAAATTTAAAAAAATATAAAAAAAGTTAGAAGATACTTAAGATTTAATTAAAGCAACTGGCAAAAAAATAATCCCGTTAAACTTTTTTTATACGGGAGAAAAAACGTTCCTTTATTAAAACCTGTTTTTTATTATTAAAAGCGACGACCACGGTATTCTTTTTACGATTACCCGAAAATATCCGTTTACCTATTAATTTTAAGGCTTTAATTTCCTATAAAATTATTTATTTATATATAGTTATAACTTTTTACGTTAATTTTTACCTAAAGGTATTAATATTTTATATATAGTTTATAGTTAATTAATATCCTTTATTAACCGGAAAAAAACCTTTATTTAATAACCTTTTATAAAAAAAAACTTAAAAAACAGTGATTTTAATTATTTATTAATATTGCCGTTAAAAAATAAAACCGATTTTTAAAGTTATAAAACCTTTAACGTAATAAGTTAGTATATATAGAATGTTTTCCCATATTAACGCTTAATTTAATCCGAAACGTTTCGGAAAAAGTAAGCCCCGTATTCCGGAATAGTTGCGAAAAAACGGTAGAACAAAGAGGCCGGCCTTTTGGTATAACGGTTAATTGCGCAACTTTATTTTAAACGAGAATAACGGAGATAAAGGTTTAAATCCTATATAAACTGAAAATTTTAATAATTTTTTAATGGATTTTCTTAAAGTTTTAAATTTAATTTTAAGAAATTACGTAAATAAGGTTACTTAACGTAAAAGGGCGTATCGGCAATTAGTGCTTTTAGGTATCCGCAGCTGGTACGTCTAAGCTGTAGATGCTGCCTAGGATAGCCTTTGTTTGGGAATTATTCTTTATATAGTTAAACGTATATATAAAGGCGGTTGCCCTTAGACTTTTTTAATCTTTCCTAGAATAACTATACGCACTTTGCCAGATTCCTGCATTTAATCACTGTAACTGCTAACATATACTTTATAACTATAATTATATATTTAATTTATTACTTTAAAATGTTTAATAAATACAATTTTATTATATTTTTATTAATTAATTTTAACTTTTATAAAGTAAAGAATTATTAAGATATCTAGCTATATATAGCTGATCCGTTTACTATATACATATATATAAGTAGTTTTGCATAAACGTAACCGGGGAGCACCCCTTAAAAACCGTCCCTTTTTAACTAAGGACCGAAAAAACGCAATACGGATTATTAATACGGTAATAAACAATTAACTAAGTATACGATTAATTTAATTAGTTAGTTCCTAGAACCCCTAACAGCTCTAGTTGTCGCTAATAGGGTGGCGAAGTCGAAGCCTTAATTGGTTTAGCTCCTTTAGGCTGGCGCCACCTAAAAGAACGGTAACCTAAGCTGGATTCGAACTAACTATCTTTTGCAATTAATCGTTAATAAGGTACCCAAGCTTATCGCAATAAAAAAAGATACCCAGGCTCGTAACTACTAAGCTATTAGGCTATTTTAATTTTTTTAACTTTAATTTAAAAAAATCTTATTTTATATATTTTATTTTTATCGCTATAAGTAAAAATTTTATAAATAATATAATTTAAAGTTTTATTATATCTTATATTTATATTTAAATTAAAAATTTATTATTAATAAATAATATATATAAGGTTGTTAAATTTAAGCCGTATTATCTAGGTTAAACGAAAGATACGAAATAATAATATTAATAATTAATATGAAAAATATTTTACTTAATATTTTTAAATACGGCAACTATTAATAATTTTTACGGTAACGATAAATTATATTTCGGTTACGAAAAACCTTATCCCGAAACTAATTATATAATGTTAACAAGTTTTAACCTTAATAAACTTTATATCTTTTAACTAGTTTAATAGGGGAAATCTTAAATAATAACTTTAAAAATATTAAGCTTTTCGTAATAAACCTTAAGTTTATATAAAATAACTACTTTATAACCTTTTATTAATCTTATAATTTCTTTAATTTCGATTAATTTTAAAACTTTTTAAACTTTTATAAATTAAAATAACTAAAATATACCGGCTAAATTTAAATATAAAATCCTAATACTCCGTATTTCCGGAATCTTAACAAAAACGGTTTCGATTAAATTACCCGATTTAAATAAAATAATCGGTTAAATAAAATATATCGATATTTTTATTAATATTAATAACTTTTCCGAAAAAAATCGGATTTTACTTTTAATTTTTAAATATAATTTAAATTAAAATAATAAAAATAATTAATCTTTATATAAACTTATATCAAAAAATATCCGGCTTATAAAAAAATTATTAATAAAACTGGAAAATAATAATAACAAGTTTAAAAACGTCGAAATTCAACTTTTAAATCGATATAAGGAAAATTACGAACGATAATTTATCCGGCTGTACCGGATTATAAAAACCGTCCAGAATTCCGTTAAGAATAATCGTTAATAAGGGCATAACTAGGTAATCTATAAAAAGGTTAAGGTTTAATAAAGCTTAATAACCGATAGCATAATTTATTTATTTGTTTAATTTAGTTTTACGGTTATATCTTTTTTAAGAAGATAATAAATAATATATAAGAATAAGAATATATTTTATATATAAATCGAATATATTTAAATTATAATTATTTAACGTTATTATATATAAGTTAAACTTTTTAAATTAAATTAAAAATATAAAATACTTATATTAAAAATTAATATAATAAATATTTTACTTTATATTTTCTAATAAGGTAATTATTAATAATTTTTAAAACTATAATAAATTCTATTTTTCGTTTTCGAAAAATTTTATTTCGAAACCGATTATTATATAACATTAATAAATTTCGATTTTAATAAACCTTTTACCTTTTATAGTTCGGTAAAGGACTTTTCTCGAAAGTAAATAATAATTTAAAAATTATTAAACTTTTTATAATAAACTTTAAGTCGGTATAAAATAATAACTTTTACGACTTTTCGCTAGTTTTACGACTTTTTTAACCTTAATCGATTTTACGGTACTTTGTCGAATATTTATTAATTAAAACAACTAAAATATATTTATTAAATCCGAATATAACATCTTAATATTCCGTATTTTTAAAATCGTAATAAAAACGATTTCGATTATAATATCTAATTTAAATTAAATAATCAAATAAATATAATTTATTAATATTTTTATTAATATTAATAATTTTCCGAATAAAATGAAATTTTATTTTTAATTTTCGGATACGATTTAATTTATAATAATAGAAATAATTAATTTTTACGTAAGTTTATAATAAAAAATGTCCGGTTTATAAAAAAATTACCGGCAAAATTAGAAAATAACGATAACGCGTTTAAAATTTTCGAAATTTAATTTTTAACTTAATAAATATTAGAGGATTACGAATAATAATTTATCAGGTTATTCCGGATTGCGAAAAACATTTAAAATTTCGTTAAAAATCGTCGTTAATAAAAGCTTATAAAAGTAGATAATTTATAAAGAGGTTAGATTTTAATAAAGCCTAATAATTAACGTAATATATATAGTTACTTTTTTTTAAAGAGATTAAATTATAATTATAAAATAAATGTTATAGCGTAAGACATAAGTAAACGAGTTATATATGCAAGCGAGCCGTTCGAACTTATATAATAAAATTAGATTTTTAAAAATTCATAACTATTTTAAACCTCTATAAAAATTGATAAAACTTTGTATACGTCTTTATACCGCTTAGGGAAACGTAGAATTAAATTAGCTAAAATTATACACTTAGAATTCACTAGCTATATATAATAATTTATTTTTTCCTTTTAAATCGAACCTGCCTTTTTATATCTTTATAAAAGAAATTTAAAAAAAAATATCAACTTAGTTTTTATAAATTATCCTTAAAACATACTAAAGTTGATATTATTTAATAAAGGTTTCGTTAAATTATGTAATTTTAAACTATTATATTTTTTATTTTAAAAATAAAATAATTTATATATTAATAAAAATAATGTAAATCTTTTTTTTAATTTATATATAATTATTAGATATACTAATAGATATTCTAACAAAAATATATCGAAATTTAATATAAACTGGTAAAGTTATAACTATTTAAATTAAAGGTGGAGCGAATTCGACTCGCTTACTTATATAGCTCGTTCGCTTATATTCTACGTTATTTAAATTAGTTTTATATTTAATTAAACTATATTTTTACCTTTTAAACAGTTTTTAATAACTTTTCTCGAAAATATAAATTCTTAGTCTTATAACGAAAGTAAATAGCTTTAATTTAATATATATAAGTAACTATACTTAAACTTTATATTTATAATTATTTCGATAAATATTATACTTAATATTTTTAAATATAATAATAGTTAATAATAATTACAGTTAAAATAAATTATATATTTTAATTTCGTAACGGATCAGCTGTATATATATATATAGCTAAATACCTTAATGGCACTTTACCTTTATATTTTAATTTCGTAAAGTTTTATTTTTAAATTAATTATTAAACCTTTATAAATACGTAATTTCTAAATTAATATCGCTTTAAAAGACTCATTTATAAAATATTAATATGTTTTAATCTTAATAAAGAAAATATATTAAAAAGATAAATAATTACTTAAAAGATATTAGGCTTTTTATAGTAAATCTTAAGTTCGTTTAAAATAGCTACTTTATAACTTTTTACTATTATTATACCTTCTTTAACTTAAATCGATTTTACGATATACTCGCTAAATTCGAATATAAAATATTAATATTTCGTATCTTTAGAATTTCTACGAAAATAATCTTATTTATCATACTCGGTTTATATAAAATTATCCGCGAAATAAAAATATTAATAGTTTTATTTATTTTAATATCTTTTTTAAAAAAATTAATTTTTTCTAAAGGAGACGTAACCGTGGAACTAAATTAAACAAATAAATAGATTATGCTATCGGTTATTAAGTTTTACTAAACCTTAAGCTTTTTATAGGCGTCTTACTTTAAGGTAACTTTAAATTGCCTAGTTATGCCTTTATCGACGACTATTTTTGACGGAATTCTGGACGGTTTTCGTAATTCGGAATAGCTGGATAAATTATCGTTTGTAATCCTTTTTATATCGATTTAAAAATTAAATTTCGACGTTTTTAAATTCGTTATTGTTATTTTTTAATTTTGCTAATAATTCTTTTATAAGCCGGATATTTTTTAATATAAGTTTATATAAAAATCGATTATTTCCGTTATTTTAAATTAAATTATATTTAAAAATTAAAAATATTTCTTTTTTTCGAAGAAATTATTAATATCGATAAAAATATCGATATATTTTATTCCGCCGATTATTTTATTTAAATTAAATAATTTAATCGAAACCGTTTTTATCGAGATCCCGGAGATACGAAGTATTAGAATTTTATATTCGGACTTAGTTGGTATATTTTAGTTATTTTAATTAATAAGGGTTTAAAAAGCTCTAAAATTAATCGAGGTTAAAAAAAGTAACTGGTTTAAAGTTCCTAGCCCTTTTTCCTGGTTAATATCTAACACTTTTAATCGTAAGACTGGCGAAGGGTTGTAAAGCAGCCATCTTATACGGACTTAAGGTTTACCGCGAAAAGCTTAATATCTCCTAAGTTATTATTTATAAGACATTTTATACAAGGCCTACTAGATCGAAAAGTTAAAAGATATAAGGTTTATTAAGGTCGAAGCTTATCGGTATTACGTAATTGGTTTCGGAATAAGGTTTTTCGCGACCGAGGTATGATTTATCGTTATTATAAAAATTATTAATAATTGCCGTATTCGAAAATATTAAGTAAAGTATTTATCTTGTTAATTATTAATATAATTACTTCGTATCTTTAGCTTAGCCTAGATAATATGGCTTAAACCTAACGACCTTGTAAAACAAATTAATTTTATTTTTAATTTTTTATAATGGTTTAATTTATAAAGGAAAAAAAAATAGTTAATCTTTACCTAAACGTAGTTTAAAAACTATTTAATTTATTAAATTCTTTTTATTAAAATTAAGAAAAAATAACGAATATAAGAACGGCAAAATTTAATTTTAAAATCCATATAAGGAAGATTTACGAATAATATTTTATTCGGCTATTCCGAGTTATAAAAAATAGTAAAATTCCGTAGAAAATTGTTTGCTATAAGAATAAAACTAAGCTATTTAAAACTATCTTAAAATAAAATATTTTTATAAAAATAAGTTTTAATAAAGCTTAGTAATTAAGGTAATATAATTTATTAATTTATTTAATTAAGTTACGTAATTACGTTCTCTTATAATAGGTTTTTAATTTTAATATAACTTAGAGATTATTCGACTAGTTTTTATATTTATAACGTTATTAATCGCCCTTAAAAATCGTAATTAAATAATACAATTTATATTAATAAACAGGTTAAAATTTAAAAATCATAATGGTATTTTTTAAGAAAATATTATATAATAAATATAAATAAAGGTAAAATAGAAATAAATAATTAAAGTATTTCGAATTTTTAATAAAGCTTTAAAACGGTAATACGTTAATAAAGTATTCAACTTATTAAACGAAGAACTTAATATTAATATATTATAACGATAGATATAGTAATTTATTATTAAAGCGGTAAAAGAATTAAAAAAGCTTTAATTTATAACCTTAAAATTATAAAGATAAAAATGCTATAGTTATATCTAGCTACTATTCCTCTCTTAATTAAAAATAAGTAATTTAAAATTAATAGGACAAAACCCTCGACTTAAGAATGCAATATAATTATCGATATAATAATATTTTCTAGTTCCGTTTCTAGGGAAAATTAATATCCTGATCTACCTATTTTATGTTACACTTAAGGTATTACCTTAGAATGGCAGGCTCGGCGTAAAGGTAGTTACAAGCGTATTTATCAGAACGAATCGGTTCGATCTTAGAGAAACGTTACCTCATCGAGATCAAGCCTTATTTTTAAGATTTATGACTGCGCCGCAGGAGCAGCCGTAGCTAGGGCTTTCCGTTAAGAAATAGCTGTAAGGGTTTAATATATTAACTAAATCTCTTTAAGAAAAAATCTCTATAAAAATAATAGAACCTCAAAAACTAGGGCCTAATAGTAAATTATATTTTTTTCGTTTCGTTTAATACGTTTTTATATAAATTCGTATAAATTATTATTAATAACTTTTAAAATATATATTAATTACGGAACTTTTAACGTTATAACTTATATAATCCCTTTAAAGTCGACGTAACCGTATAATAAAATTAAATAAATTAATAGATTATATTATCGGTTATTAAGTTTTATTAAACCTTAATCTTTTCGTAAACGTCTTACTTTAAGGTAACTTTAAATTACCTAATTATGCCCTTATTAACGATTATTTTTAACCGAATTCTAAACGGTTTTCGCTATTTAAAGCAGCTAGATAAATTATTGTTCGTAATTTTTTATATATCGAACTAAAAGTTAAAGTTCGAAATTCTTAAACCTTTTACCGTTTATATTTAACTTTTCCAGTCGTTTTTTATACAGTTGATATCTTTATTATAAGGCTGTTTAACTTTTAATTATTTTTATTTATATAAATTAAATTGTATCCGAAAATTAAAAATAAAATCAGATTTCTTTAGGAAAAATCGGTTAAATTAACGGAAATATCGATATTTTTAATTTATTTTTAAACTTTATAAAATTTAAAACTGTTAAAAATGTATTTTCTATAAAAACTTTATAATTACGAAATATCGGTATTTTATAATAGGAATTACCAGGCATATTTCCGTTATTTTAATTAGTAAGGATTCGAAAAGTCGTAAAATTAATCGAAATTAAAAATAGCTATTATAAAACTGTCAAAAAGTTATAAAGCAGCCATTTTATACGCACTTAAAATTTACCGCAAAAAGTTTAATATCTTTTAAATTATTATTTACCTTTTAGAAAATTCTCTTTACCGAATTAACTAAAAGGTATAAGGTTTATTAAGGTTAAAGCTTATTAGTATTACGTAATAATCGGCTTCGGAATAAAGCTTTTCGTAACCGAAACGTATAATCTATTATTACTGTAAAAACTATTAATAATTGCCGTATTCGAAAATATTAAAATATTTATCGTATTAATTATTAATATAATTACTTCGTATTTTTAACTTAGCCTAGATAATACGGCTTAAACTTAATAACCTTATATAACTTTTATAATTTAACGTAAAATTAAAAATTTTATTTTTTAATATAACTTTAATTTTAATTAAGGCCGAATTTAAATTATTATAAAAAAATAACTTAAAACTTCGATTAATATATATTATAACTTTTTAATTTTTAAGTTAATATAATAATAATATAATTTTATAAACTAAAATAATAATACATAAAGTGTTAGAATATATATAGTGGTTAAAGGAATTAGGTGTAGGGGGTCCCTAGGGCAACGGAGGGGTGGACGCGATAGACCCACTATTTGCATATATATAGCCCAGTCCTAACTATTTCCATACCTTTCCCACAACCTAAATCAATTAAAATAACAGCGATATCCCGAATTATAACGTATTTCCTCATATGGTAACATCTTTTGGTTCTCGTTTCTTAACACTTTAACCGTTAATTAACATCCAAGATTACCTATTTTATACGCAATTCGAGGTACCGTTTGGGGGGGTCGTCGGCGCAGAGGGCGCACGCTTGGCGTTAAAGCCGGGAAGGTTCCTTAAGGTTGATCGGCGAAGGACTAGAAGGATCGGTTCGAGAAGGCCACGAGGTCGACCATCGCCGTATTAGGTGATTGACGAGGGAAGTCAGGAAGTACTAACGAGATACACTAGCTGCAAGGAAGGCAGTTAGCATAGTGAAGTCATTTAAGGAACAGCTGAAGGAACTGTAACAGGAGCTGGCTAACCTAAAGCATAGCAATGGCAGCAACAAAAAAGCGAAAACACTGTCGACGGCTACATACTTAAATTGGGATACCTTTAACCTGAAGCTGTCGAAAAAAATCGCCTTAAGGGTAAAGGTAACTGGGAAATATGAAAAACGGCGTTTTAAGTAGCGTTTACCTTTATTGGTTACGCCGGCGGTAAATCAAACCGCTTTACGGTAATAAATAAAACCCGAATAATTACGAACGTTATTATTAATATTAAGAAAGGTTTTATAATTATTATTTCCGGTTTTACAAAAGGGATTTTAATATTTTAAGTTTTTTAAAAAAAATATACGAAAATAAAGAAATCGATAAATATTTCGATTTTAAATTTAACTTTAGTTTTTTTATTAAAACGTTAAAAAAATTTAATTTTTAATTACGTTATTAAATTTTAACGGTTTATTTAACGTATTAAAAAGGTTATTTTACTTATAACGGAAATTTAATAAATTATTATTTTTATTAATTCATTTCGTAATATTAAAAACATTAAAATATGGGCATTATATATTCGTAAGACGTTTCGGCTTTAGCCTATTTAATTAAATTACGTTCTGGACGATTTTATTACCAAGTTCCGAAATAAGGATTATAAGAAATAATCGACCGAAGGCCAAAATTACGCCGTGCGAAATAACGATAAAAAGCCGAATTAAAACAAAAAAAACGAGCCGTTTTATTAGAATTGCTAGGAATATAGTTATAAAGCAAAGGATTATCTAAAGCTAAAAAAAAACGACGATAATAACGAAAGCGACGAAAAAAAATAAAAACTAGGTCCATTATAGCGAGGCTTATTTTATCCTTAATAGCTGGGAGGATTTATATAAACAGCTTTCTAAGAAGTACTAAGCTAATTATTAATAAATAAAGGCGTTAAAACGGAAGCCTAAAGGCTTAAGGGCGCCGGCGAAGCTGTAGATAACTTTAAGGGCCTTGAAAATCCCTTTAGCTATAAAGACGTATCAGGATATATATAGTGGCTAAAGGAATTAGGTATAAGGGGTCCCTAGGGCAACGGAAAGGTGAACGCGACAAACCCATTATTTGCATATATATAGCCCAGTTCTAGCTACTCCTATACCTTTCCTAAAACCTAGATTAATTATAACAACAGTAATATTCCGAATTATAACGCGTTTCCTTATATAAAGTTTAAAATTATCGTTAATAAACCTTACTATATAAGGTCGTTAGGTTTAAGCCGTATTATCTAGGCTAAATTAAAGATACGAAGTAATTATACCAATAATTAATACGATAAATATTTTACCCAGTATTTTCGAATACGGTAATTATTAATAGTTTTTACAGTAATAATAAATTATACGTTTCGGTTACGAAAAGCCTTATTTCAAAATTAACTGTTAGGTTCCCGTAAATACGTAATTTCTTAATTAATGTCGGCTGGAAGGCTTATTCGCGTAATACCGATAAATTTCGACCCTAATAAACCTTATACCCTTTAGCTAATTTAATAAGGGGAATCTCCTGGAATATAATAACTCAGGAAATATTAAGCTTTTCGCGGTAAACCTTAAGTTCGTATAAGATAGCTGCTTTGCAACCCTTTGCTAGTCTTACGATTAAAAGTATTAAATATCAACTAGGAAGAAAGGTTAAAAACTTTAAACTAATTACTTTTAATCTCGATCGATTTTACGATACCTTTTCGAATCCTTATTAATTAAAACAGCTAAAATATACCGGGCAATTTTTATTATAAAATACCGATATTCCGTAATTATAAAATCTTTACGGAAAACGTTTTTCTTAAAAATTTTAAATTTAATAAAGCTTTAAAACGAATTAAAAATATCGATATTTCCATTAATTTAATTAACTTTTCCCAAAAAAATCGGATTTTGTTTTTAATTTTCGGATACGATTTAATTTATATAAATAAAAACAATTAAAAGTTGGACGATTTTATAATGGAAAATATTAACCGTATAAAAAAACTGCTAAGAAAACTAGATATAAACGGTAAAGAACTTAAGAATTTCGAAATTTAACTTTTAATTCGATATAAAAAGGATTACAAACGATAATTTATCCGGTTGTTCCGGATTACAAAAACCGTCCAGAATTCGGTTAAAAATAATCGTCGATAGGGGCTGTAAAAAGGTTAGGGCTTGGTGAAACTTAGCAACCGATACTACAATCTATTTATTTGTTCAATTTTGTTCTACGGTTACGTCTCCTCTAGGGAGAAATAAACCTTACTATATATTCTTATTTTAATTAGCTAAATATAAATAATATATTAAAATATTTAAAGTAAATATTTTAAACGGTCGATTATTTATTTATTTAAAATTAAGTGTTTATTTTTATCCGATAGTTTTACCGGTTTTTTACCGATATAAATATTATAACTATTATAAATTTATATATTAATATTATATATACGGCCGATAACTTTATAAAAACTTTACGCTATTAATTTATTCGCCTTATATTAAATATTATATTTAGTAAATAAAGTTATATTTTACGAAAAAAATCAGTAAATACGATATATAATTTACTATTTAAAAAGCTTAATATGTTTTTCGTTATTAAAATAAATTTTAAGAAATTCTTAATTTCTTAGACCTTTTTTAATAACCGATTTAATTATTATTTAAATTATATTTTAAATTAAATTAGTTAAAAAATAACAAGTTTTCTTATTAGTAATATTATATTATATTTTTATTTTTATTTTTATTTTTATAAATACGAAAAAAGTTAATTTAAATATATATAAATATATAATCGTTAAATAATATAATTATAGTATTTTTAATTTTAAATAAATATTAAACGAATAGTTTTAATTTATTATATAAAATCCTGTTTTCGAATAACGATATAGTTTAATTGTAATTAATAAAATATATTTATTATCGGCGTAAAAATACTTCCGACTTAAATACGTTAATATCGGCCCAATAGCTTAATGGTCGCGAACCTGGGTATCTCTTTTAATTACGACAAGCTTGGGCACTCTGTTGCAATTGATCGCAAGAGATTGCTGGTTCAAATCCGGCTTGGGCTACCGTTCCTTTAGGTGGCGCCAGCCTAAAGGAGCTAACTAATTAAGGTTTCGACCCCGCCACCGTGTCAGCGACAACCGGAGAGGTTAGGGGCTCTGGGAACCTACTAATCAATCAAATCAATCGTATACTTGGCTACTTGTTTGTCACCTTGTTACATAACCCGCATTGCGTTTTTCCGGCCTTTACCAAGAAGGGACGGTTTTTAGGGGGGTACTCCCCGGTCGCGTTTGTATAAAACCAATTATGCATATACTTAATAAATAGATCAGCTCCCTGTATATATATATAAAGCTAGATACCTTAATAGCACTTTACCTTACAAATACGTTAATATTTATAATGTACGTTTTATTTTTTATTTATATATATTAATATACGTATATAATAATTATTAATAATGTTATAAAAAAGAATTACGAAATATAATAACTTTAATTAATATAATTATTTTATTAAATATAGTTATAAAATAAAAATCTCGTATTTTAATATTAATCGGCCTAAAATCGATATTGTTATTTTTCTTATATTTAAAGGTTAACGTTCGAATTAGGCAGATTTAAATTCCTAATAACGAATATTTTCGAATTATTAAGTAATAACTTCAAAATTTCGTTTAATAATTTACGTATTATTATTAAGATTATTATTTATAATTTATAATACGGTAAAAATTATAAATGTCCGTAATTAATTAATTAAAACGGTAAAGAACTAAAGGTATTAATTAAAAATTATAAAAACGATTATTAAATTATATAGCTTTAACGTATTTTACGGTAATTAACTTCGTATATACGATAAATAAATAAAAATTTAATAATTTTATACGTATAATTATACTTACTGTCGTTTTTTTAATTAAATATAAATATTCCGGATATTAATTAAGTAATATAATAAAAAGATTAAAAATATTTTCGATATAGAATTTATAATAACGATTTAATCGAACGGTTTATAATTATAAATAAATTATATTATTTATATTTTATAAACGTGTAATAGATATAAAACCGGGTTATTTAATATAAAAAATGTTAAAATAACGAAAAAACGTAGGTTTAATAACTTAATAACCGTATTATTTATAAAAATATAAAGGCTATAATAGAAACCGACGTAATAGATTTAGATAATAAAAAAGCGATACGTAATTAATTAGAAATCATCTTAATTAAAACGAAATAATTATCGAATTTTAATTTTATCTTTTAATCAAGTAGAATATTATTTTTATTATTTATAAATTTTGGAAATAAATTAATATTAATATATAAAATCGGACGAAAATATGGCCTTAATAATATACGTTATTTAATAGTAAATATATACGTAAGGTAATTTTAATATATTTTTAAAAATAAAACGAAGTCGTTATATACAAACAGAATTTAAATAACTTTATTTTAACTAGATTTATTATAAATTATACATGTTTAAAATTTTTTATATACTTGAATTATTAAATTTAAAAACATTTACGTAAAAACCGTTAAAAGTCGGTTTATTAAAAACGGTTATTTAGAAAATAATTAAATCGTAGTATAAACGATAAACGAACGAATTATTTTTATGCGGTTATTTTCGTTTAGTAATAAAGAGGTAAAGTAAATATTTATTTTTATTATATTTAAACGGTTTTTACTTAATATATTTTTAAAAAAGTTAAACGAAACTTAAACTTTTTATTTAGTTTAAAACTTAGTTGAATTAATTAAAGTAATTTCTAGATTTAATATGTAATAATATTAAAACGTTTTAAAAAATTGTTTTTTATTTATGTTATATTTAATTTACGAAAAACTCATATTTATTATTTTATAAAAAGTACGGGAAAATTTTTATTAATAACGGAATTTATTTAATCGAAGGTAAAGGCGTTATATTCTTAGGTTACGAACTAATTTATATAGGTTACGGATTATTATTACGTTTTAAATTTAATCGATGTTAGAAAAAAATATAAGGTTGCCGTAAATTACGTTAGATCTTAATTAGAGTATATTATATATAATCGTCTTGTTTAAATTAGTAGTTAATAATTTAATATACGGTTTATATATTTTCGTAATTTAAAGTTATATTTTTAATTATAATAATATTTATAATTATATACGTAGTTTACGATATATTAAATAATTTTAAAGAAATGTTTAATTTATGTTTAATATTTATAACGTTAGTATTTTCCCTAGAGGAGACGTGACCGTGGAACAAAATTGAACAAATAGATAGATTATAGTATCGGTTGTTAAGTTTTACTAAGCCCTAACCTTTTTACAGGTGATTTTAGACTGTCCTGTTATGCCCCTATTAACGACTATTTTTAACCGAATTTTGGACGGTTTTCGCAATCCGGAATAGCCGGATAAATTATTATTCGTAATCCTTTAGTTTGTATCGAGCTAAAAGTTGAATTTCGAAATTTTTAAGCCTTTTGCCACTTATATCCAGTTTTTCTAGTAGTTTCTTTATACGGTCGATATTTTCCATTATAAGGTCGTTTAATTTTTAATTGCTTTTGTTTGTATAAATTAAATCGTATCCGAAAATTAAAAGTAGAATCCGATTTTTTTAGGAAAGGTTGGTTAGATTAACGGAGGTATCGATATTTTTAATTTGTCCTAAAGTTTTATTAAGTTTAGGAACTTTAAAAAAAACGTTTTCCGTAAAGACTTTATAGTTACGGAATACCGGTATTTTGTAATAGGAATTGCCCGGCATGTTTTAACTGTTTTGATAGGGATTCGAAAAAATATCGTGGAATCGATCGAGGTTGAAGTCGTAGGATTGGCAAAGGGTCGCAAAGCAGCCATCTTATACGGACTTAAGGTTTACCGCGAAAAGTTTAATATTTCTTAAGTTATTGTCTGTATTCCAGGAGATTCCCCCTGCCGAACCAGCTAAAAGGCATAAGGTTTATCAGGGTCGAAGCTTGTCGGCATTACGCGAATAAGTCTCCCAGCTAATATCAGTCGAAAAATTACGTACTTACGGGAACCCAGCAGTCGGCTTCGGGATAAGGCTTTTCGTACCCGAGGCGTATAATTTATTATTACCGTAAAAATTATTAATAATTACCGTATTCGAAAATACTGGGTAAAATATTTATCGTATTAATTATTAATATAATTATTTCGTATCTTTAACTTAGCCTGGATAATACGGCTTAAACCTAACGATTTTGCATAATATTAGTATAAACCTTATTATTTTCTAATATTTTTAATTTATTAGTTACGTTTTATTATTGTATTTCTATTTGTATAATTTGTTTATTTTTGTAATTTTATAAAAATCGCCGAGATTATTAAAATATAATAATATGTAGTTTAATATTTTAAATAATATATCGGAAATTAAATTCGAAATAGTAATTTTTATTACAGTTAAGAAAATGCGCGTTAAGAATAAATAGTATTTATTTAATAATAGTAATAATAATAAGTTAAAGGTTAATAGCGATATTAAGATAAAAAGTAAAAATTAAAGTTTAGAAAATTTTAATTAAAACGTATAATAAAAACTACTTTTAGTTTTAATACGTCGTTACGATTTTAAAGCGTGATAAATATATATATTTACGTAATATTAATTAAAGTTCTTAATGATATTATATATTTAATATATTAGTTAGTTTTGTTAATTTTTAATATGGTAGGTTATATATAAATATTAATATTTTTTAATTCGGATTAATTATATAGTATAGTAAAGATATAATAAAGTTTTTATATTAGGAAAATTTTTAAATATATATATTGCGCGTTTTAAATTAAAATTTATTACAGTTATTACTAAATCTTCTTTTTTAATTTATAGTTTTCGATATTTAATACCGAATTAAAATTTTTAAAATATTTTACCCAAGGTAAAATAATTAGTATACAAAATTAATTATACGAGTAAATATATAATATAAATAATTTTTCGTTAATATTAAAATAGTTATTTATTTATTATATATATAACTGTTCCGGTATACGTTTTTTTAAGTACTAGTTCGAAATATTTAAAATTTCGATTTCGTAACAAATTTAAATTAATATTTTACAGCGTTTTTTCCGGGGATTTAAGGTTTACCGGTATTTTAGATTACGGTTTTTAAAATTTCGATATCCGAAATAAATAACGCGTAGGGGTACGAATTTTCTTTTTTTAGTACCGCTTTTTTTTATCGGTATAATTAAAAGTCGAAAAATTGTTATTTCCGAATCTTATATCCGTATAATAACAGCAATATATTTTAAGTAGTTATTATAATTTTCGGAATTAGTATCGAATATATTACAGTATTCACCGTAAAAACCATTAATAGTTACCGTATTCGAAGATACTGGGTGAAGTATCTATCGTGTTAATTATTAGTGTAATTACTTCGTATCTTTAGCTCAGCTTAGATAATACGGCTTAAACCTAACGACCTTGAATATAATTTTTTAATATAATTACGTTATTTTATTTAAAAACTAACGGTTTACTTTTAAGATTACTTACGTTATATATATTCCGTTTATATTATAAATTTAATAAATACGTATAAATATAAATAACTAATTTATTTATATATAAAATAATATAAAAACGAAAAAGAATTACTAGTTTCTATTATATAAATAGGTTATTTCGATTTAACTAACCTATATTTTCCAGATATAATTAATTATCTTTTAATCTTTAAAAATAAAATAAAAATAATGTAAAAATTATTAACATTATTTTTCTTTAAATTTATATATTATTTAAAAAATATTTTAATAAACGTTATAAGTACCGTCGATAATATCTTTATTTTTATTAACTATACTTAATAAAATTAAACGGTACTTAATATATAATATATACTTTAATTTAGGAAAATTAGAATATTTTTATTTATTATATTTATAAAACGTATTAATAAAGGTAACGGATAAAGCCCGGATAATATTAATTACGAACTAATAGAAAATATTAAATAATACTAAATACTATTAACGTATTACATAAGCGAATCGCTTACATAAACGAGTCGCTTGTTTTTTAGCATTTTATAATAATGAAGTTAAATAAATTAATTATAACGTAATAAATCAATTTAAATTATTTAGATTTTTTATCGCTAAACGTCTTTATAATTTCCTTATAAATACGCGTATTATATCCGGGCTTACCGTAAACGTTACATTTTCGTTTTTTTGTTTAAACCTTCTTACGATAATTATTTTTAACCTTTATTAACTGCGATTGCTTACTACCACCTCCTTTTTAGCTATAAAAGCCTTTGCTTTCTTTACAGTAAACGTTCCCTTTTTCTGGAAACGTATGTTTTTGGTTCTCCGACGTTTACTAAGGACGTGGTTCGTTTCGTAAAAGTAACCTTTTTTTTAAAAAAAAAAAGCAATTTTATGCAAAAGCAGTAAGTTACTTTTTGTTAAAAGATCAACCGATTTAATTATTTTTGTCGGCGAGCTACCTTAATGATTTTTAATCTTTTTTTATAAATAACGTCTTTATTAAGTTGCTTTAGTAATATTTTTAGGAGTTTTCGCAAGTGGAAAAATAGCGGAATTGGTAAAGGTAAGTAAAAAGACGGTTAATATAAATATAACTGGAATTTTTAGTTCGGAAAAAACGCGATTAAAATCGAATAAAACAAGTTCCGTTTTTACGAATCCGGATTTAATATTATCGGTCGTTATAGTAGTTTTAAACGCGTCGTAAAAGCCGGCGATAAAATTTTTTTTAATAATGTAAGTAACGTAATATTATATAAAACTTTCGATATATAACAAATAAACACGTTTTAATATAAAAAAATAAGATACGTCGAAAAGTTAAAACCGATAGGAAAAATAAGTAAGTATATAAAGTATAATAATATTATTGGTTTTACAGTAATTTTCGAATTCGATCGAATAATAATTTTCGTAACCGTCGAAAATAAAAAAACGTTTTAAGTTTTTAATACGCGTTTTAATATATTTATCGAAATGTTTAATTTATTTTAGATTTAATTTATTTATTATCTAACCGTTTTCGTTTACGGCAATTTTTTAATCGGATAAAAGTAGGTTATCGACGAACCAGCGAAAAAAATGGTTTTTCCCGGTAAAGATAATAAATAAAAATAAAGCCTAACTTTAAAAGTTAACGGTTTATATTATTGTAAATTATTCCTTATTCTTTTAATACGTTTATTTAGGTTTTTTACGTTTTTCGGTATTTGTAATTATTATGCCTGCTGTTATAAGAAGATTTATTAAAAATTTTATTTCGTCGAAGTTATAAATATTTTTTTTTGCAATACCGTATTTTGCAATTATAATTCGAATAAGCGCAAATTATTTACGAAATATTTTTGGATTTTCGTATAAAATCTTTTAATAATTTATTTTTCGATTTAAATACGTTTTAAATATTTTTTACCGTTTAATAAAGTTAGACGTTTAATTAGTTCCGATACGTATTGCGATACGTTAAGTAAATAATAAATTCGTTATATTTTTAATATATTAAAGCCGAATAAGAAACGTTCGCGTATTTAAGTTAAAGATTCGTTCGATAATCGATTTTTTTTCGGTTAATATTAATTTTCGCAAATTAGGGATAATATCGGCTCGGTAAGCTTTACCGTTATATCGGTTTCTTAAGGTAAATTCGGGAACGTTATATATTATATAAAGCCGTTTATAACTAAGTTTCCGGGTTTTTTTTAACTTAAACGGCTAAGTTTATTTTCGTTTTTTTTATAAGCCGTTTTATATTATTAGTGTTAAAAAAATAAACGATTAAAGTTGCGTAATTGAAATAACGTAAAAAACGAGCGATTCGCTTATGTAAGCAACTCGTTTATGTAGTACGTTATAATATTTCGTAAAATTATTTTATTTTACTATATTAATTAAAACGGAATATAAATTAACGTATTATTTAAGCTCGTTACGTATATAAGCTTATCGCGCGTTTTTTAGCATCTCGCGATAATAAATCTAAATAAAGTAATTATAATATTATAAATTAATTTTAACTAATCGAATTTAGTTTTGCTAGACGTATTTACAACTTTTTTATAAATACGCGTATTATACTAGGGTTTACCGCAAACGTTACATTTCTATGTTTTAGTTTTAACCTTTTTGTAATAATTACCTCTAGTCGTTATTAGTTACATTCTTTTATTACTTTCATTTTTAATTAAAAAGATTATCCCTTTTATATAATAAATATATTTCCTTTTTAAAAACGTTTATTTTTAATTTTTTAACGTTTATTTAAGATATAATACGTTTTACGTAATTAAACGTTTTTTATCCCAAAAAGAAAACGGTTTTATATAATAATACCCTATTACTTTTTGTTATAAAACTAATTAACTTAAATAACTTTATTAACGAATTACCTTAATAATTTTTAATTTTTCTTTATAAATATTTTTAAAGGTTTTTATAAGGAGTAAAATAAAACCGGCAAAGGTTAATAGGGAAACGGTTAACGTAAGTATATAAAAAAAAATTCGAACTCGGAAAAAACGTTATTAGAGTTAAATAAAATAAAGTTAACTTTTACAAATTTAAATTTAATATTATCGAACGTTATAGTAATTTTAAACGCGTTGTAAAAGCCGGCGAAGTTTTTTTTTAGTAATATAGATATAATAACGTTGTTTTAAGTTTTTAATATATCGTTAATAAACACGTTTTAAAATAGAAAAATAAGATATATTAAGAGGTTAAAGCCGATACGAAATATACGCTGGTATGTAAAGCGTAATTATATCGTAATTAGCGTAATATTTTTCGAATTTTATCGAATAATAATTTTCGTAACCATCGAAAATAAGGAAACGATTCGAATTTTTCGTGTATATCCGAATATATTTGTTAAAATGCTGGATTTATTTTAAATTTAATTTATTTATTATTTAACTATTTTTATTTATAATAATTTTGTAGTGGGATAAAAATTAGTTATCGGCGAATTAGCGAAGAAGGTAGTTTTCCCGGTAAGGATAGTAAACAAAGGTAAGGCCTAGTTTTAAAAATTAACAGCTTATATTATTATAAACTATTTCCGATTTCCTTTTTAAGTTTATTTAAGTTTTTAATACTTTTCGGCATTTATAATTATTATGTTTATTATTATAAAAAACTTATTGAAATTTTTATGTTATCTAAGTTATAAATATCCTTTTCCGTAATATTATATTTCGCGATTATAACTTAAACAAAATTAAATTATTTACGAAATACCTTTAAATTTTCGGATAAAACTTTTTAATAATCGATTTTCCGATTTAAATATATTTAAAGTTTTTATTACCGTTTAATAAAATTCGACGCCTAATTAACTTTAACGTATTCTATAACGCGTTAAATATGTAATAAATTCGTTATATTTTTAATATATTAAAGCTAGACAAAGAACTTTCGCGTATTTAAGTTAAGGATTCGTTCGATAATTAATATTTTTTCGATTAGTATTAATATTCGTAAATAAAAGATAATATTAATACGAAAAGGTTTACCGTAAATTCGAAGACGTTATATATTATATAAAGCCGTTTATAAATAAATTTTAAGTTTATTTTAGTATTTTTCGTAAGCCGTTCTATATTATTAGCGTTAAAATATAAACGATTAAAGTTAGATGGTAAATATGGTAGATAAAACGTGCGACGAGTTTATATACTTAACGAGCTTATATAGTACGTTACTTTAACCTTTTTTTTAAAAATACAGTTATAATAACGGATAAAAACGGTAATAATATTCCGTATAACGATACCGTAATAAAATATATTATCGTTCTATTATATTTTATAATAAACTATAATTTCTCTTAATTAAAATTATATTATGAGAAAAAAATTAACATAATAATTATAATTCCTTTTACTAATCGGTATATATCTCTATTTAATATATAATAACTTTCGTAAATACTTAATTTTTTAATATATTAATTGTATCTCGTAATATATTCGAAAATAATAAAAACTTACCTAATAAATAAAGCAAATCACTATTCTTAATTTTAAAAATTATTTTAATTATAATAACTAAAATTATAACAAAAAACCTATTAGATCGTTATTATTACGAAACTACTTCGTTTTTCGTTTAGGACCATATAATTACCACCTTTTTCTTAAATATATAACTACTTAATTTAAAAACTTAAATTAATTAAAAGCTAACATTTTTATAAATTATTTACTTTTATTTAAAGTAATATAAAATCGTATTAATATTAAATAATACATCTTTACTAAACGGTAAAATCCGGGACATTTTAAGTAAACTATAGACTTATTATATAATATATTATAATATCTTTATATAAAAATTCCTAATTAATAAAAATTATAAACTTTTATTAACTTTCGTATATTAATAATTTATCGTATATTCGTATTTCTTTTAATATATTAATTAACCGGTTTATTTAAACGGTTAAATTCATAATTCGGCTTATATTATCGTAAAAAATTTAAATATAAATAAAGTTTTCAAATATTATATTAAATCTTTTATACTAATATTAGAAATTTAATATACGCGTACGTATATTTTATTTTAAAAAGGTAATACGATAAAACTAAAACCATTCGAATTTAAACTGTAATTATTATACACCTTAAAGTTTAAAAATAATAAATAAATCCTACTTAAAAATAAAATAATATTAATAATAAACTATAATCGAGGCAACCGTATAAATATATATATAACTATAAAAAACGTTTAATTACTAAGTTATTATAAATTTTCGATTTTTAAAAAAAGTAAATATATTAAACGGACCCCTCTTTCGTAAAATTACAACTTAGACCTCGCTAACTCGATAAAGTATTTAGGATTTAATTGGTTAATTTTTAACGTTATAAAGCGGTATTTAAATAACTTTAAAAAATCAGAAAATAAGCTAGGAAGGCCTAAGCTAGCCAAGGTAAGAGAAAAGGGTTTAAAACTCCCTTGATCGTTTCGAACTAAATAAAAGCGTTTACATATATAGGGCCGTTATCGATTAAAAGCAGAGGCTCGTTAACGTAGTAACGTTCGAAAGGACCTAAAAAAAGGTTAAAAAAGCGTTTAGAAAAATAATGGCGTTTAGAAAAGACGTAGGTTAGCCGAAAGGTTTCGACGTAGAAAAACTAATAAAGGTGTTCGTTAGCAAAGATAACGCCGCGAAGAAGATAAATACGTATTTAGGTTAGAAAAACTTCGATTTAAAGTTTAGTAAGAAAAATTATTTATAAAATAATAATAACTAGAAGATATATAAAACGGCTGTTTAAATAACTTTAATAGCGATTAAATATCGTAACGATAATTTAGCGAAATTTATCTATATTAATATAATTAAATTAACCGTTACGGCTATTATTAACGTTAAAAAAATCTTTACAATAGTTATTAATAAGCTTATAAAAACGAAAATAATTAAAGTATAAAAACGTTTATATAAAATTTTAAAAAAATCGATTTAAAATAAATCTTTAAACTTAGTTTTAATTCGTTAAATAAGATCTTAAGAAATAATCGGCGTTTAATTATATAGTCGACTTTAAAAACTTAGTATAACGGTATAACGAAATTAATATATCTATTTACGTTAAATAAAAAGTTATTATATTTACTAATTAAATTCGGAACCGGAATAATAACGGTAATATTTAAAAAGGCCGAATAAAAGAAATACTTTATTAGTACTTAGTTATAACTGTAAATTAAATATATAATAACTTTATCGCCGAGTTTCGAAAAAAGAATTCGAAAAAAAGTAATAATAATTATGATATAAAGTAGAACCTATAGAATAAACCCTTATAAAATGAAAAAGGTTAGTTATTTTATGTTAATTATAGTAAATACGGCTATAAAATAAAGGATTGCCCGAAACGGAGAAGTAATAATTTAAATAAACGGTCGAAACGTAATATAAAATACGAAGTTAATTTTATCTCGAAAAGGTTAAAAGATTTATATAAAACGGATAAAAAAACTTTTTATTAACTTTTAAACCGACGACAAGATTTAAATAGCTTTATAGCAATCTTAAAGCTATAAAGGCTTTAATTTATAGCTTTAAAATTATAAGAACAAAGAAGCTATAGTTATATCTAGCTACTTCTCTCCCCTAGTTAGAAATAAATAACCTAGAATTAGCAGGACGGAACCCCAGGCTTAAGAGTGCAATTTAATTACCGACATATTATTATAATTATTTCTTAACGTAATTATAAAATCCCGATGTATTAAAAATAACGTTTATAATATTAATTATTTTTAAAAAAAATAGTAAACTTCGAAAAGTAAAGTAACTTAATAATTATATAAAACGACCGGAATATTATTTTATTTATTATATATTAAAATTTATAATACGTAGTAAACTGTTATAAATTCTCCGAATTTTTTTAGAAATACGAAACGTAATATGTAGTAACAGCCTTTTTTTAAAAAAAAAATTGTAATACGGTAAGATAAAAAGCATAACTATATCTATGGGACCTTGCTAATATACCCGCTTAAGGTCGTCGGCCATCAATTTTACTCGCAGTGCAAACTGCTCCTTAAACCCTGTTCGGATTCGACTGCTTAAATTACGCCTTTATCGACGATAAGCTTTGCCGTTACTTCGCCAACTACCTTTACCTTCTGGAGGTCGAGGACGGTGAGGCTTTCGAGAACGACAACTCGTGACAGACGGCTTCAACAAGGTCGGTCTTCTTCGGCTCATCGACAAAGCCGGTGATCTGGTCGACTATTTTCTCGAGGATTTTCCTGTCTATTCCCTACAGAGCCGGAACTCCATCATTATACCGCCCAATCCTGGCCGCAAGAACTAGACGATTTATCTTCGTTCCTGGCCCGGAGCCGGCTGGCTGCCGCCAGATGTCATCGCCATGAGTCAATTCGCAGTGTAAAGCCCGTCCTCAAGGGCTTGCACGGGGTTGGGTTGCAGCGGGATCCGGCTCGTGATGTAAATCTCAGCCTCGCTGCGGTATCCATAGGTATCTTTGCCGAATATCCTTTTGTAGTCTTTCGGTGACATGTTGTCACATTCGGCGCCCTGTGGCAAGCTAAGTAGAATAATATGAGATCTCTTCTTCTGAAGCGCATCCAGAGCCTCTTTCCAGGTACCACTGAGTAAGCGGACATCCTCCTGGTGAATGCAACTCATTGATTGGGGCAGTCGTTCGAGGAAGAGCACCAGCTTGGAAAGATCCATAGCGACGTGGCGGAGGAAGATGTCCGTCAGCTTATGCCGGGACTTTGACCCCATGATTTGCCCCACATCTATTCTTGTCCTTTCGACGCCCGAGCCTCTCATATCCAAACTAAGCTTTTGTAGGCTAGGCGTGTCTAAGCAGGCAGACAGGAATTCGCTGAGATCACCCGCGTCTTGCTCGTTGAGTCTGTCCTCACACTCGCATACAAACTCCTTCAGCTGCTGCATCCCGGACGAGAACTCTCGTCGGATATCCGGGGCTGGCACCAAGCCCCTAGGATATCCCAGAGTCGACAGTTTGATATCGATGCTGTTGAGCAATGCGCCCGCGCTTCGGACAGCGTCTATGACATTGACAATGCATTCATAGTTAGGCAACTCGAGCCCGTGTGTCTTCGCATGATAACCGGTAATCGGCTGGAGCATGAGACGATATAGTGCACCCCAGACATCGCCCCCAGGTATCATCAGTCGCTGTTCCTTCAAGTATCCAAAATCCGCATCTCCAAAGTCGAGCCTCCGCGCGCCCGGCATCCTTGCAATTGCGGAGCCAACAACTCGAGAGAACTTTCCGCTCTTTATTAGTGATTCCTGTTTCTCGAGGAGGATCAAATACTCTCGATGGATCCCGTCTAGACGTGCTCGATGATTTTTGTCGTCCTCAACGTATCCGCCGTCGTCATCAAGATCTGCCGACGCAAGCCGGCGCAGTGTAGACACAACCGCCCTTCCGTTTGCAATCATCTCCGATACTGTCTGCTTGGGGATGTTAGAGAGCTCCCACGGCGTCGCGCGGTCGGATATGTTGACTTGGTCTTCAACTACATCGGCATGATATGAAATGAACGAATCGAGATCGGTGAAGGAGAAGTTGTGGAAATGAAGGACGACTCGAACGGCGCGAACGCCCTTCGCGATGGTGGGATGGCGGGAAATCTCCTCCAAGCGCGCAAGCGATGGCTCGTTGAAGCTGACGCGCACAAGACGGACGAGCAGCTGCGAGCTCACGTTACAAAACCGTCGACAGACCAGGCGGATGTTCTCGATATCCTTTCTGCCGGCGTCCCTGTAGTAGAGAAATGGGGAGTCGAAGTCGAGGTCTTCAGCGAGCTCGAAGATCTTGAGGAGAATCTTGTCGGGCAAGTCCAGGATGTTCAAGCTTCTCAGATACGGACGTGACAACTTGTTGATGCAGCAACGAAGAGCGTTGCGAATACCCTCGAATTTAGTCTCCGAGGCGTTCACCTTCTCCAGTTCGCGGTCCAGATTGTCCACGGACTCGAGGAGACCATTGCGGGTTGCCCATTTCCACCACTCTGACTTAAACGGGTCTCGGCCTCCGAAACCTTCACGCTCGTACTGCTGAAGGCGATACAATGATCCAGATTGATTGGGAAACCGCATCATCTTGGCGGCCATCAAACGGCAGGTCTCGCGCCCCACATCTTGAAGCTGCTCGTTCGCGGTTCGGAGACCATCATAAGCCGTTTCGAAGACCTCGCAATCTCCGGCAGTCGGCGCCTTTTCTGTGGGGGGGAGCGGTGCCATCTTGATGTGTTGCTCGATCTAGGAAGTAGGTGGAGAGATTGGGACGTGGAATTATTAGGTTCCGCTCATTCCGATGCTAGCAAACGCGAAAGAATGGCGGTGACCCTTGCCCCGGAAAGTCGGAGCCCAATGTTAAAGTGGGGCCGTCAGCCTATCGCTGGGCAGGCTGCCTACAAATTACTTACCTCATCGAGATCAAGCCCTATTTTTAAGGTTATGTAACTACGCCTGCGGCGCAGCTGTAACTAGGGCTATGTTTTTGAGATTTGCTATTTGTGCTGTATCTTACCTTAGCTAGCTCAGGCTTCTACTGGCTCGTTTCTATATTTGATGTATTTTTATGTACTATGCCAAGGTATTAAAATTAATTAATCAAATCGTATATTTCCGTAACGAACTAAAGAAACCTAAGTTAAAGTTGCAGAAAAATGGGTTCGTTTTCGGCACCCTTGCCAATATTCCTAATTTTCTTTTTAGTTTTTGTTTAAATTTAAAAGATTTAAATAGAAAAAATTATTACATAGCTAATTTAAGGCCGATAAGTATGAAACTTTATATACGCGTCGAATATAAGTTAATATACGTACAGGATTTTTTCTAATTTTTTTAGATTAAAATTGGGACCGATACGGTTAAGTTTATATTTGGGAAATAGGCGACCGTAATGCCCTTAGGGCTGCAACAGTATAACTATCGGTTGTATTATTATGTACCGGATTTTTTAAATATATTCTATATAAAAAAAGCCTATATATTAATTTTTTCGATTATATAAGCTATAATTATTACGTTGCAGCTATAAGAAAATCCCGGATTTAATTAACCGGAATACCTTTTTTATTACGATATAACAATTACCGGTTGCAATATTTTATTATGGATTTTCCAAGGGTAATTTAATATAAGAAAAGCCCGTTTAATTATTTTTTTTACCGTACGGGTTGTAATTGTTACGTTATAGCTATAAAGGCGTTATAGTTAGAAGGTTTGCCGAAAACGAGAATTTCGATTTATTTTCTTAATATTTCCACTAAATTAACCCCGATTTGAAAAAGATATATACGGTTAAAAAGCCCTTTTAAAGCTGTATATAACCGTATTTTTTGTTATTTTCAATTATTTATTATTATTATTTTGTTTAAAAGTTTTTAATATAAATTTTAAAAAATTTATATAAAATTACCGAAAACGAATGTAAAAAATCATAACTTTTTATCAGGCCTTATTTTGGTAATTTTATTATTTTTATGGGTATTTTTCCAATTAGGTTAATAGGGGACTTAAAGTTACCTAACCGTAGTTGCGCTGCAGGCGCAGTTATAACTACTAAAATAGGGCCTGATTTTAGTGAGGCAAGCTATATCCCCTTTGCTATTTGTGCTGTGTCCCACTTTTAACAGCTGTTTACAGCCGCTATAGATCTGCCACCTAGTAACTTCCAGCTATAATTACAGTTATAATTATAATAATTTTTTTAAATTATAGCCCCTTTATAATAATAATTTTATATTTTATTTATAAAATTTATTAAATTTATAAAAGTTTTAAAATTTATATTAAAATTTTAATTAAAGTAAATAATAAATTATTATAACAGAGGAAATTAATTGAAATGAAATATATTTTTTATATTGTAATAAAGCGGGGTTTTAAGCGTAGAATTAATTAGAAATTAATAGCTATGCCAGGTATATATTAGCTGAAAAGTAGGATATATACCGCGAATAGTAAGGGGGATATAGTATAAATAATTTATTTTTTATTTTTTAAAGAGATTTACTATTTATACTATATCCCCTTGCTATTCGTACTATGTACCTTACCTTTTAGCTGATATATACCTAGTATAGCTATTAGTTTCTAATTATTTTAATAAAATTATTTTAACTAACGTACTATATAAGCGAACGGGACATATAAGCGAATGAAATACTTTTTAATATACTTTAATAAAAACTTTAAATAAAATAATTATAACGCCTTAAATTAATTTAAACTAATTAAATTCCTTATCGCCGGACGTTTTTATTACTTTTTTATAAATACGTGCATTATATCCGGGCTTACCGTAAATGTTATATTTCTGTTTTTTTCGTTTAAACCCTTTTACGACGATTATCTTTAACTTTTATTAACTGTAATTTTTTATAAATACCTTTCTTTTTAATTATAAGAACCTTTACCTTTTTTTTAATAAGCGTTTCTTTTTTTTTTTTTTTTTTTTTTTTTTTAAA
>QJNZ01000974.1:0-32074 GCA_004155055.1 Monosporascus sp. CRB-8-3
GGCCGCCCGCCCCCGGTGCTGGGCTTTCCGTCCTGGGTTATGCCCTCGGTGAGCCATTGCAATATATTGATTTGGTGCTTTCAGAACTGTCAGACGTCAGATATCTTTCAAGCACTCTTTAGTCTTCTTCCGCTTGGTCTGCCTATAAGAACGGCCACATTACATGTCACCAATGCCTTTAGAAGACAATAGCTGCTGCTCCATTAAGCTATGAATGCCAGTATTTCCCTTCTCCGCTTCAGCCCCAGTGTGTTCAAGATCACATATAGCAAGCGTGCAGTTCTCTTGGAAGTAGAACGATACACTTCGAATAGCTCCGGACGAATCCACAATGGACGCGGACATCCCTGGTTTTACTCTAAACGAAACTAGCTCTGGCTCTGAGCTTCGTCTCTGCTAAAAAGTTATCATAGTTTAGACGAGGTTGGCAATTTTGAAACGTAATGGCTGGTGTGATATAACTTGGAGTCACCGCGCACATGATGTATATCCTAGCCCTCGGTTTCTTGACATTCTGGGCAGCATCTGCTAATGAGGAAATATTGTAAGTTGATGGTTATTATTATGTTCATGGTACCTTTGACACTTAACGTGTGTGAATTGGCGGAGGTCAAGCTGGCTTTTAGCAGAGTGGATGTTCCTAACCCCAAAGGTCCAGAGGCAGTTGAGAATCGACAGTAAAGCTCCAGTCACTTCCGCCGTCCTCTAACTCAATTGTTTATTCTATTTTCTCCTTGCAATAATATTGTTTTCCATAGGCGCCACATGGTCAAACGCTTAAAACCTTTCAAGATATATATATATATGAATAGGTACCACTTAAGCGGTGGGCCAAAACCGCATCAGAAGCAATTACCCCGATTTTGAATGACCCCCCTTTTGAAATCATCGCTTAATTCTTATGACATGTGTCCCACATCCACACATACGAAGCTTCCTCAGCCTCCGGCTGATGATCCCTACACGAAGGTCCAACACAGTCTTGTAGAGCGTGATAGATCCAGTTATCCACCCAGATCGACTTGCCCTGGCAGAAATCATAGGTCGAGAGATCCCTGACGTCTCCGATGTGGCCCCATGTCTGGCTGCCCGTCTGGACCACGCACTTCTGATAGCACGGGGGCAGCTTCCACAGAGGCACCTTGCCCTCTCTCGGCCATACGTAGGGTCCTTCCTTGTTACTCCCGACCCCGAGGCGCTCGGTGACTGCGAATAATACCATCGGGGTGACGGAACCGGCCGCGGCTGTGGTGTTGTTTGCGTTGAGAAGTCCGCCAGCATTATCATTCATGGAGGGCTTTTCCAGGCGCCCTAGGCCGTCGCTAGGAGCCGTCCTAATAGTTCCGAAGACGCTGACTGGCTCGCGGTCGGCTCCTGGCGTCGTTTCTTCAGTGGGGTTGACCGGTGCTGTGTTTTTTGTAACCGTGTTACCCGAAGTATCGTCGGACTGGTAATCCCTCAACCCTCCCTCATTGAAACTCTTGACTGCAAGTGTAGGACGTCTCATTGGTGGTAGGGCGAGGGGTGAAGCCAATGCCAAGGCCAGGAAAGGGGCGAATGTGATGAGCTTCATCGTGTGATGCCGAGCTCAGATCAGGCAGACTATCAAGGATGTTCGATATATGCACGGGAGATTGGAGGCTTAGTAGATGCAATTGTTAGACACGTGTAGATAACTAGCGTGAGAAGAGAAGCTGAGAGGAGCAAGCAAGGGACATTCGGCCTTGTTATATGTCCCCGGAGGGGCATTAGGGAAAGTCAAACTGAGCGCTACAGGCAGTAAAACGTGCACAAAAGCATCTCCGGAGTTATTCAAACCTTCCTTCCTGGCCGAAACTGTGGCGTTTAAGTTCGCCGCGTATTGACGCGTCAAACTAACAATTAAGGACTAAGTGGCTGCTTCAAACTCTAGGGAGGTTCGTCTTTTACTTAGCAATAGGGTTTGAATACCACCTGACTATGGGGAGGAGGGCATCCCTACCTACTTAGATGCGCATTTCGCTTCAAATGGTTCACTTGCTAGTAATCTTAACTCTATACGAGAAGTGAATTAAGTTTTATGTTATTTTACCGCATCTACCTAGAGTCCCCCTTTTCTATTATTTACGTGACATTTCATCAGTAAGCCACCCTGACGAAGCTGGAACAGAACTGCAACCCCCTGAATCTCTTCCCTAGCACTCCCTGAATGAAAGACTCTCTCTTGAATGCTGTGTTGAACTCGAAAGCTTGAAATCTACAAGCAACAGCGTACCCTCGCGTTAATAGCACATTTAGCAAAGATGCTCAGACGACCTCTGCGCCTTGAAAGAGAACAGTCCATTCGTCAGATGTACTGGCCTCGATGCTCCTCAGGTAATTTCGTGTATTTGCCGTAGCTAGACCACTCCCTCGAATATTCTCCTGTCGGCCGGCGATTAAGATTCCGCTCATTGGTAAAACCGCGGGCACCGTCTTCGTAATATGCATTTTCAGGCTGCCTGTACCGGGACTCACGTCGGCGTCTGCGGGCACGCTCATCCTCGTCCCGTCTCTCGCGGTCGCGCTCAACGGCGCGTCCGCGACGGTCCTCCCGTTTGTCGCGCGGTTCATAGTCGTGTGCGTAGTCGCCCACCTGGTACGCAGGTGCAACTGACACACGGTACTGAGACTGGCAGAAGGCGGGGTTCCGTCGAGAGGATTGCTTCTTCAGGGGCTGGGTTGCCGGGTCATGGTCGACTGCATATTCCTCAGGATGCAAGGATGTCATGGGCGGACGTGAATACAGTACGTGGGATTGCCTCTTGTGCGGCTTGGCTTTCACCGAAGGAGGATCAAGGGTTGAATATCTTCTTTCATGGTCTCGAGATTTCGTCTGTACACCAGAATCCATGTATTCCGGGTAGTCTAAGCCAGTGTAGGGGGAAGCCGTCTTGGGTGCACGATTTGGTGATTCGGGGTTGGATTGAGATCGCGGTGTATCGTAATGGAGAGCCGGTTCGTAGTAGGTAGTATGTCTCGATGTAGCCTCGTAGCCATTACCTTCATGCGCTTTATTTCCAGAAGTTGTACGTGACTGTGTAAGATTCGGGGGTCGCTTGTAGTCGCCCACATGATCATTATCCTGGTAATGGTAAGGCTCCCTGTCGTCGTATCCGCTGTCTCTTGCACCGGGATACGATGATGAGGATTGAACATCGCCACCTAGAATTAGGCGATAAAGAGCTTCTTCCATAGCTCGCATTGACAGCCCGGATGGTGGTCCCCTACGCCCGTCCAGGTGTTCTGTTGGTAGGATCGCATCAGCGCGAGGACGACCCGATGACTTGTGGCTGGATGGGGGAACTATAATCAAACGCGGCGGGTTCACTCCATCATCTTTAATGGCGAGGCTGACGTTGAAAGCTCGAAGTGGCTCGCGACGCTCTTCTTGGGCCCTGTCGTCACGACACTCCCGCTCATGCCGCTCGTGATGGTCCTTGACACCAGTCTGCGTAGTGATAGAGCTACGCCTTGAACGCGGTTTGGATTCGGGCTCAGCCTTCTTTGAGTCTCTGCGATCGAAGGGAACCATGATGCAATTAAACTAGCCTGAGTAGTGGTCTTTCGAAGAATGGGTGGGAAGTGTAATGGGTGATGTGTGATAAATCAGAAATCCCCACAAGTCTGGATGGTTAGTTATATAGATGAGTTACATCAATTGACAATAGCCCGAACTGCACCAAGCTAGCTGTGTCTGAGATTAGCATAGAAGCGGTCAATGGCAAGGGGCGGTCGAAGACCAAAGATAGACAGCGAGTCTGTAGGAAGCCTTTCTTGCCCTTTGATGATTGTCATTCAGTCTCAGAAGTCCAAAGCATCACGCTATCATCACGGTGGATATTGACAGAGAGACTGCAAAGACTTGAGTCATGTCGTAGAAAAGAATGCTCATTGAGAAACCCATGGTCCAGGAGATGTCACTAATGACCAATGACATAACTCATAGGCCCGTCCCTGCATCACCAAATTGCATACGGAAATCAGTAGCGAGTGCAATGGAAAGTTCAGAAACACTTCCAATACTTTGAGACAGTGGACTCCGTCGTTTGGTCTTCGCCAAGACTCACGGCTCCTCAGCTTCGTCTGAAATGTGATGGAGAGGAAGCAGAGACCAATGTAAGGTTCACCAAAGAGAAAAAGGTTAAGGGTGTTAGTGTTCAATGTACCTACACCAAGGCATATTTGGCCTGTCCCCTAGAGTTTCTAGATCTTCTTGGGGCGCTATGTTCTTTTGGACACATTGGGATTAAAATGGAGAAGGGAAGTGCTACCAGCCATCTATGCATACATGTAGATGATCATTGGTAGGTATGTAGCTCGACAGTGTAGCGAGGTGTTCATGCAGAGGATGGTGTTGATCTATGATTAGCGTACAACTAAAATACTCTATAAAAAAAGAAAAAGAAAAATTACAGAGTCTACACGCTGGCATCTAATATACGTAGAATGATCTCGAACAGAACTATGATGTGACCCTATGCTATAGCCTTTCTCTCGCTCGAAACGAGTTCGAAGTCCTTTTCAGAGCTCTTCGCAAGCTCCTTATCCACCCAAGGGCAGATGCTTGAGACCGCATCGGCGGCACTATTCAGATGGAGCTGGAAGAAACCCTGGAGCTGAGAGGGTGTGAACGTGTCCTCGGGAATCTCCTTGGCGAACTGGGACGCCAGTTCCCGAACTTGCTTGATATCCAAGCTCGAGATAACGCTCAGTTCGGGCGCAAACATGCGCACGAACATCTGTTCCGCGGACTTCTGGCTGATGTTGCCCAGGAAGACCTTCATATCAACGCGACCCGGACGTACTAGTGCGGCATCGAGCAATTCCGGCTTATTGGTCGTCATTATCACGATGCGGCCTTCCTGTGACCCGACGCCGTCCAACACGTTCAAGAGTCCAGATAAGGTGCACGTAGACTTATCATTGGTGCCGTTGCGCCCGCCATCAGCAGAACTCAACGAGCGATCTACCCACACTGCGTCGATGTCTTCTAGAAGCACGATGCACTGCGGGGGGATCTCCTGGAACATCTGCTCTAGCTCAGCATCGGTGGCAACGCTGGGGATCTTCATTTCGTACAAGTCAAGCCCGAATTCACCGGCCAGGGCGGTCGTCAGCGATGTCTTGCCAGTACCGGGAGGCCCATAAAACAGATAACCCCTCCGGTAAGGCATGCTGCGACTCTGATAAAGTTTCTGTGTCTTGGGATCAAGATATTGCGTAATGTCGGCGATGAGATCCCGCTTTACATGGTCATCAAAGTGCACCGTCTCCAAACGCCGAATGGGTTTGCGATATTTTGGTTGCCAGGAGAGTCCATATCGATCGCGAGAGTATATGATGACGAAGAATTGAGCCTGTTGGTCTGCGAATTCGCGGCAGGCGTCGATGAGCTTCATGATCGGATCCGCCGAACGCCCAAAGCAGCTGATAGTCAGGTCTTCGCCCCCGATGCCATCGTACGCAGGATTTGAAATGGCGGTCTTAAAGGTGTCCATCGCTCTGGTGGCTATAAAAAAGTTACTTTCATGCCAGAACCACCTCGAAACCCAATGAGGGCAATATTGGACCGGACGTCGCGTTTTCTTAAGCGCAGCAGCGCGATCCATGTTATCGCGTTGAACCTCGCTGCGCCCGGTAAAGATTCGGTAATGACGGGACTTATTGGCCTGGATCCATTGAATGATGTGTCTGTTCAAAGGATCGCCTCCCGGAACCGTCACCGAGGCGAGGAAGAACTGGCTGACCCATCCAGAGATGTCGTTCCAGGTGCATTTTATAAAATGCCAGGCCGAGGGCGCAACGCCTGCGATGGCGATAATAGAGCCAGCGTGCGTTATGTCAAGTTCCGACCAGCGAGTGAGGACAGCCCTCATCACGCTGATGCCATGTGACCATGGCTCAAAATAGATACGACCAGCTGCGTGTCCAGCATGGTGAGGATATGCCATCGTGGGATTGACTCTCCCAGCGCTGCAACGTCAACTGAAAAAGGGGTCCCAAGCTCCACCAGAACCAGAGACCAATGGCCAGGCTTGACGGCATTGGTTTAGCCAATAGCAAACGTCCGAAGCAGCTATTCAGGCAGGCTCCTCATGCGATGTCACAAGCCACCTCGATGGACATGATGAAATTGCTGGATTGAAGGTGAATAACAGCGTACCAATTTGTTGGAAGAGTAGTGAGTAAGCCAGCGCTCGTAGTTCGTGAGCCCAGCTGACCCGGCCTAATGTTAGTAATCAAAGTATTTCCTTTTTCGGAATCCTAGAAAACCTTTCAAGGTGAACCTGGGCTCTGCGCCACAACCACAACCACATTAATCGTGGCAGCTACGGCCAGCTGTCTCATCGCTGTCATGTCCACAGATAACGACGCTTGGCAATAGGGGTTCGTCCCTGCGCCAGTTTCCAGTGGCGTTTAACAAGGGGTTGCCTCCAAATACACCGAAATTATTTGGAAAAAGCTCCCTTTTTCAGACAGTATCACCATCTCCTTAGAAGATACTGATCCGAGCCAGTATGGGGCTACTCGCTAACTCTACCTTAGGTTCTGGGGATGACTGCGGGACATCATAAACAGCCTATTATCTACGGCCCGCGCCAAGGTAATGGGGAGCAGGTCCTTGGACTAAGTGCTCACATGTGGAGTCCATTGTGACCAGGTACCAAAGAGGGGTACCGCTTTCTTTTCGACCCTGAATCTTCCCCGCAGTGCGAGACGGATGTCATTCATCATCACCACATGGCTAGTTGTATCTCGCATCTACCTGCCTGCGTACGTCTCTCGCCCGGCCCCTTTTCACCATCCATATCGTCAATACTCCCAAACCTGATATTACAACTCCTTCCGCACTATCGAAATGAAACCCTCCACCCCGCGCAAAGTTGAGGCTGCAACGGAATCGGATATCCCTCACATAGTGGATATCTTCTATGATGCTTGGCCCCAGCAGCGCTCCAGGACCATCGTCCCCGATACCGAAGGGGGTCGCAAATGGGTTGCTGAGGCATTCAAGTGGCACATCAGGGGGTCAAGCTCCGTAGGCGGCTTAGAAACGAGAACGCTCGTGACGAGGGACCCTAGAGGTAGACGGCGAGCCCTATCTCTCCTGTTAGAAAAAGTGTCCCAGGCTCACGACGCATTGCTTAGGTGTTCCCGTCGCTTTCGCCGTCTACCACGTTTGGCAAGCGGGAAGTGGCCCGGCGGCGAAGACGTGGAGAGCCCGCTGGCCTCCCGTCGATGGGTATCCGGACGTGAGGGACGAGGGCCTGGAGGCGCTATTCAGCCCTACTGATAAATCTCACGACTTCCTGCTAGGCGACCGGGCGCATATACGTGAGTATGACTCCCTCTTGAGGCACCGTCACGTTGCGGACTGAATGTCACCAGAGCTCGAAATCTTGGGAGTATCGCCCACGCACCAGAGGCAGGGCTATGGAGGGGCGCTGGTTAAATGGGGAACCGAACTAGCAGATGAATTGGGCGTGGAGTGCTATCTGGACGCGAGCCAGGTCGGCCGGCCATTGTATGCGGCAAATGGTTATATCGAACAGGACGCGTCGGCTGTGATAGTTAGTCCGACGGCATGTCCGATGCTTAGGCCAGCGAAGTCTCAGGGAATCTGAGAGGGTTAACCAAGCTGATAAGCCATCAGGAAATTCATGATTCGACCAATATTCCCCTCGTGTGCTAGGGGTCACTATCCGGAGCACGCGCCGGACTCTTGTGGGTTGTGGACAGGGATTCCAGGGGTGAGCAAAGTTGAGCACACAACGAAAGAGTCGCAATGCGAAGTATATTTATGAAGGCTAACAATAATCCCATGGTCCCCCATCCCCCTTCGAAAAGCGACATGGCCCTTGTCACAAGACGAGGAAAAGAGGGCTGCGATACAGGCTCTCGCAATCTACGTGAAACCCATTCTAATGCCAGCCAGCTATATTGGGTTTAGGAAGGTCATCAATTGCTACGGAAAATATAGCGACGCGTCGTGATTTCGTGGCTCATGGCCCTGATCAGGTTGGGCTAGTAATAATCATTGAATAAAATCGCGAGGGTATCATCCATAACAGCAGCCAATGCCCTACATCTGCATCCCCGGCCGCCGCTTCTCAATGGCCAACACAGTATCGATGAACTCCCGCTTCAGCGCGGTCTTCTTGCGCGAGGCCAGCAGCTGCGCCGTCTTGAGGACGTTCTTGATCTGGCGGCCGTTGAGGTCGAGCTCCGACAGCTGGTCGACGTCCTCGGCGGTGACCTCGCTCCTCAGCGACGACGCGCCGTCGAGGAAGTTGCGCCAGATCTGCCGGCGGCCGTCGATCGTGAGGTCCGGGTACTCGAGGGAGACGTGGATGCGCGACTGGAAGGCGGCGTCCATGTTGTCGACGCGGTTCGTCGTCATGAAGAGGATGCCCTCGTAGCGCTCCAGCGTGCGCAGGAAGATCGACACGACCTTGTTGCGCTCGAGATCGTGCGTCGACCGCGCCTCGAGGAACACGTCGCACTCGTCCAGCAGCAGGATCGCGTTCCATCGGGCGACGAGGTCGAGGATCCGCGACAGGCCCGTCTCCACCTCCCACGGGTCCGAGCCGAGGTCGCCCGACGTCAGCGAGTGGAGGGGGACTCTCAGGTTCTCTGCCACAGCCTCGGCCGTGAGGGTCTTTCCGACACCCGGCGGCCCCGAGAGGAGGCATATTATTCCCTTGCCCTTCCCGGTGATGAGGTCGTCGAAGGAGGAGGCACCCCCGAGTTGGGACTCGGAGAAGGCAAGGATCAACTCCTTTTGGTCCTCGGGGAGGACAAGCTTGTCGAAGGCATTGGTGTTGAACTCGATTTCCCGGGCGTTCTCCACGAAGAAGTCGAGCCATTGCTTCAGCTTCAACGAGTAACCGCGCGTTCGCGACCGAGCGAGCATGTGATGGTACGGCGTCAACTTGTAGTTGCCATCCTCGCTAGCGCCGTTAAGCTCTCTTTGGGCCGCGAGGAGTTCGAGGTCCTTGGGCTTCCATTCACTCAGGTAACGTTTTCCGTATGGGCTAAAACGGTTGAATGAATCGATGTCAATGACGATTCGGCCGGATACCTGGATCGGAACCTCGTTGCCTTCACGGTCCCAGGTGATGGCAGTTCCTTCGTAACTATGGAAATTGTTAGCTGATTTCTGCTATATTCGCGATAGACAAGAGAGGACGTACGCCTTATAGTGATGACCAGCGAGCGTCTCAAACAACCGGCCGCGCCTGATCAAGGTGGATCGAATCGCATCTTCATCCTCGTGGAAGGCCAAGGGGAAGGCATTCAGACCGCCAATTTTCTTCGTCCCAACGAACTCAGGGATGTCGATCCTCTCCGTGACACGCCCAAAGTCCTTGCCATCGTAGTCGACACAGTCGGCCTCCAGACGCAGAAACCTTCCGCATTGGGTCTCCATGTATTCCGTCTCGCCAATATCGAAGGCGGAAAGTGGCCCTTTGTGCGCCGCCACGATGATGCCTCCGGGCTGGAAGATCATCCATAGATGCTCGTAGGTGATGACGCCGTTCAGCACATAGTCCTCGAAGGCTTTGATTAAGTCTCCAATCTCGTACACAAGGATGTCATGTAAGACTTTGAGATGCTCCTTTGTCGTCGAGTCGAGGTCTGCTCTCTGCTTGTAGGCAACGAACTCTGCCCAGCGATGAACGAAAGGCTCGAACGGGGCATTGAAGACAAGTCGCTTGAGTTCGCAAGCGACGCCCGGGTAGTCACGCAGGATCTCACCCAGGGCCGTCTTCAACCATGGGCTCTGGATGATGATCGAATGCGCCTCCAGCTTTTTTCTGCTGTCGTTGCTCTTGATGCTGCGGACGATGAGGGCGTACTTCTTTGTTTCCTCGTTCTCGGCCGCGTCCTCTGCATCCTCGGGGTACGTGTTGGTCCAAGTCCATTTGCCGTCTTCGTCTTTCTTCGACTGGTACAGATTCTTGACCGTACTCATGGAGCCGACGGGGACCTTTTCCTTGGACCCGTTGGCAGCATCAGAACACACGTCCGAGATTTCTGACATGTCGATGTCATCCGAAGTTGTGCTACCTGCCATCTTGAATGAGGACTGCGATGGTATCAAGTAAGAAGATATGCAAGAGAGGATAGGGAGGGATGTGTGGGTGGCTTAACTATTGATGGGGAAACCACCCGTCAAGAATTCAGATAGGATGCCAAGTTTAAATAGTATTTGCTTTTCCTCTCAAGAACAAAAACTGCTGAAATGTGAAGCCCCTGCCTTGTGATTGCCTGAAAGATCGTGGTTGCCTCCCGAGCCGGGCTGAGTCAGAAGGCAGAAGTTGGTATCTTTTGGTGGGCTGCAGCGGCCGTTATTGTGGAGCCAATCCCGTAATGGTTATGAGGTCAACCGAGACCCCTTGACTTCATATTTTAGGCACCTATTTGTTTGTCCTTAAAGTAAGGTGATTATCTACTGCTGGTCACCGTATAGGAGCGGCATGAAACTGGCTATGCAAAATGTGGGGAGTTCAACCAATGGAATAGTCCAAATGGGGTTGCCTCACAAAATATACCGGTCCATCTACCAACGTGTAAAAACTGCCCTGGCTTTATATTTGTCATTTTATTTGGTGCCACTCGTCACTCACGTATAAGCCACATCGGGTTGCTGGATATGTCTGGAGTTTTTCCATATTCCACGGAATTATGGCCGGATATGGAGAGGAGTGGAATCGAAGACTGCGCCGCATCGCTCACTCGGTATCAAAGAGAAAATAAAGTACAACCACAGGAATGCGAACGCTTCACACTAAGTTCCTCGAGACACTCGGCTCATCATGCTACTCTGGACTCCTTCTCCCAACGTGTTTTTCTTATGACTATCTCGAGAATCTGAGTTTCACTTACCTTTTCTTATGTGGATTGAGTGACCAGTGGTGGAAGGCTTGACATTAGCTCAGTGAATTATATCTAAGTACCAAAAGTGTCAACATGGTTCGGAGTATAAAGTTCCACCTAGGTAGTTCATAGGAGCCCTCCAAAGTGTTGCCTTAGAGGGTTTTAACAAGGTTGTCATCTACTGATTCTAGGAAAGGGTAGTATCTACTGCGGTTGGTTAAGATACTAGAAGTGTTCGCTGCTTATAGCTATAAACTGGTTGCCACTTCCTGGAATTCATAAGCCACGTTCCACAGTGAAGAAAATCATCAGAACTTAATGACCAAAAAGTAAAGCACGGCGGTGAGTGCAAGTATGTCGTTACACCTTTACCTCGGTCTCTGCATTCATGATGTTGCGGCTTGTAAATTCTCCATTCCACTGTCTGGACCGTTTGTGCACGAGTAACTCTTATAGCTTTGCTTCCTTACGACGGCCTTCAGTCTGCTAACTGCGCTTTATAGTTGGTGTTACCTGATGCTGCTTTACGAAGCAGGCGGCCAATGCTAGGATGCAAGGCTGCCAGATGAATACGGTAATCATAACTACTGAGTAGGAAAGCACAGAGCTCAACATTTACTGTCTGAGAGGAGTTTCGCAATGGACTTATCCTCATTACAGGTCTAAGATGTCCCTACATACGTCTATATTAAAGACGTCTCCCGGCTCATCACTCCCCCTCTCCTCTCACCTTCTACGATAGCATTACTGTGAATAACCATGTCACCCAGCATAGTCGTTTCTGGGTTCGCTTTCGTGATCTTTCGTATTCTTTGGATACCCCGGGTCTTCGGGTACTCTAAGGGGAAGCTATTACACATACTACTCTCAGGAACCGGCGTTGCGCAAAACCTACAATGGTATCTCAGTTAAAGACTATGGACTTAGGCTACTGCAGATTCTATTAATGCTGTTGTCGGATCCGGAGTTGTTTAAAGACGAGGCGGGTGAGGACAAGAGTAGAAATGGGCACAAAATTCGCAGGTTGCAATAGGCAGTGGCTCCGAGACACCGGCGCTGGCTGCAGGGACCCGCCAGGGCGCCTAACCAGATCAGTAAGGTCCCTAACCAGGCCCTCGGGAAGGGCCTCCGGGGCTGTGGCGCCAGCAAATAACGGCGATGACCGGCAGCATCATTCCCTGCCTATCTCTCCAGCCATACGTCAATCTCCGTCTAGACTTGCGGATGAGGCAAGTAACGATAAACAAGCGCGAAAGAAATTTGCAATATCTCCACGCGCGCAGCCGGCGGGATGAGCCTAGATCATAGTCGTTATCGTTTACAATGCGCGGATGCGGCAAGTGACCCCAGAGATCGGCATTGCGGCTCCTTTCGCACAAAATGGTCGCATACCCTCCTGCCCGTCTGGTTACACTTGATCTATTTCCTCTTCTGACGAGTTGACCGTCACTGTTCAGATCCCTAAGCGAGAGTTGCGGGCCCATAATGCGTCTCTTCCAACTCGCTGCCGCAGTTGGCCTGATCGCCACGCCGACCTTAGCATGGAACACTGATGGTGAGCTTCTATGCGGAGAAACCAGCGGTGCGCGAGGAGCTGACATGATCCGCAGTCCACCAACAGATCGGGTATGCCGCAGAGGAATTCCTCACGCCATGGACCCGCGTGATCCTCAAGAAGCTCCTGGAGCCGGAAGCTAAGGGGAGCCTAGGCCGCGTCGCCGCCTGGGCCGACTCATACCGGAAGACGGACGAGGGCGAGTATACCAACACCTGGCACTACATCGACCCTGCGGACGACCCGCCGAGCTTCTGCAACGTCCACTACTATCGCGACTGCGCCAAGGCGGGTTGCATTATCAGCGCGATGACCAACCAGACGCAGATCCTCAAGGCCTGCATCAGGGATGCCAAGCTCGGCAAGATTAGGCACGGCGAGAACGCGACGTGTGCCAACGCCGCGAAGTTCATCGCGCACTTCACGAGCGACATCGCACAGCCGCTGCACGTTAGCGGTATCGCGGCTGGCGGAAACGGGTTCCCGGTTACGTTCGGAGGTGTCGAGACGAACCTGCATGCGGTATGGTTTCTGCCACCACGTCCATATCTTGACCCTGCATTGTACTGACTAGATCGACTGTTAGGTTTGGGATGGCCAGATCATCTACTCCCTTGCCAACGTCGCGAAATTTGGTAATGAGACTATTCACCCCTTCTTCGAAAAGATGGTGAAGAGGATCAAGCTGGACAACTACTTCACGCCGACGGCCGACTGGATTACATGCACCGACCCCTCGACGCCGCTGCCTTGCGCGATGGCCTGGGCCCGGGACACGAACGAGTGGACGTGCGACTACGTCTACAGCCAGATCTTCAACGGGACCGACCTCGCGACCAGCGGCTACGCCAAGGGCGCCTGGCCGATCGTCGAGATACAGGCGGCTAAGGCCGCCCTGCGCATGGCTACCTGGTTTAACAGGCTGGTCGATATTGAAGTAGACGCAGGTTATAAGTGTTATTGCATAGATTAAGTAGGTAAGTTCTTTACAGCGTAGGTTATAGGGGTAGTCCTAATATATAGCCACAGGTGTAAGGCGTTTCCCAGCTACCTTATTTACCAGCCATTTTATTTTCCGATATTTTTATTCGAATTATACCAGTAGCTTTTAAGTTTTTTAACCCGGGATTAATTTATTTCTTAACCCGTAGGCGTATAACCGTATTGTAATTCCTTTGTTTATGTTTTAAGTTTTATGCAGTGTTTAAATTGTGAATTATTAAGGCCCTGATACTTAAAATTGCTTATAGTTGCTTATTTTTATATTTTTCGTTAGGAAAGTAATAAGTATTCGTTTTTTTTACTAAATAAGGCGTCGGTATTATATTAAATTTCGGCTTTTGTTATGTATTTTTTGTTCCGTAGGTAATCGACGAAAGAACGTTATTTACTTTATAATACGGTTTTTTAACGATTTGCCTCGGTAACCGTTAATATAGGATTATAGTTTTATATTAGTATTTTTTTGCTTTTGGTTACTTTTCCGTTAATTATAGCTACGGTAAATATATGCCAGTTTTTATATTTTTATTAATTATCGATTAACGGTCCGTTAAGTACGTTAAATAACTTTATTTAGGTATTTTTGCTATATTTTGGGTTTAGGCCGGTAAAGTTATCGAAAAGATCCTGGAAGTCCGGATTAGGTATATAACTTTTCCAGTTTACCCGGTTTTGTTCGTTATGAAATAAAATAAGCTTAAAGTAAATATACGGGGTATTATTATTAATTATCGGATTTTAAAATTGTCGTAAAAATTTTTTAACTTCGTATTTTAAAATAGTTAGGTTTAATAATAACGTATTAATAGCTGTAAATAACGTTAAAGGTAATATATTTAGTATGTTATAAAGGAAAAAAACGATAGTTTTAATTACCGTTTATATAATTTTTCGGTGGCTTATATTAATTATTTTTCCGGGTAAGTCCTAAATAAATTCCGGGTAAATATTAGGTATATAATTTTAATAAAGTTATTAAAGGTAATAAAAAACATTTTAAAAAATTGATATTATTTAAATAATAAACGTTTAAATGTTTTAAGGAAAACGAAAAAAGTTATATTATTTAACGTAATCGTTATATAATAAAGGTTTTAACGTTTTAATATCGAAATGTTATTTTAATTTTTTTATTTATTTTATATCGAAAGGTAAGTTAAGGTACGGATGGTTAAATATTATAATAAATTTAAAGCGTTTTTAAAACGTTTAAACGTATTTTTCGGTAACGGTTTTGTTAATTTATTTGTAATTTATTTTAAAATATGCGTATACCGGAGGTTTATTTTTCCGCTGGTTTATTTTTCCCGAACGAAATAATGGTATATTTTAATATGCTTTATCCGTACGTAAAATTAAGGGTTTTTAATTAACGTTAATATTTTTTAGTTATTTCCGAAAATTACCGTAATAACGATTTTATTGCAGGTAACGTTAAATTCCGATAATAATTTTCGTAATTAAATAATTTTTTTGGTTATTTAGGTTTAATTTATATATTTAATTTTATAAAATAATAATACGGTAATAACTTATTTTTTTACCGATTAATTTATTATTTCGTTTCCGATATTAAATATATAGTTTACGGTAAATTTACGGAATTATATATAGTTTGCTTAATTAATATTTATTTATCCTTAAAGGTTATTTAGTTCGTTTCGGAAAATAAGCTTTAAATCGATAATATTTTTAAAATATTATAGGACCCGTTTAACGGTATTAAGGTAATAAGTAGTAGGATTTTTTATATAACGGCTAAGGTATAATATAATATATATTATATCCGGTTGTATTTTTATTATAGTATATATTAAATATTTTATCGCCTTTACGTATTATTTAATGTTAATTTATTTGACTTCGTAATTATCCGAAAATTTAGGGATTTTCGTAATTTTTATAAGGGTTATATTTTTATATACTTTTTATTGTTTTAAATCGGTAATAATTTTTTTAAAATACGTTTTTTAGCTTAGTTATATAATTCTATTAATATAATTACGGGTAATAACTATTTCGAAATAATATAAATAAGGTTTAAAATCCGTTATTTAAAATCTGTTAGATAACGTTTATTTAAGCTTTGCTATTTTTTCTTTATAAGATTTAGCAATAAAAAGGTCGTTTACGTAAACGGCAATATATAGGTAATTTTTTGCGAATATTTCGATATCGGATTTTAACAGTAAAAAACTTAGTTCTTTTAAAAATATAACTAACGTATAGTATTAAATTCGAGGAAATTGTTTTAGGTGGTAAAATACCTTATTTAGCTTGTAAATTTTGTTTATCCCGTTATTAAATTCGGGTAGTTGTTTTACGTAAATTCTTTTAGGGATATTTTTATATAAAAAAGCGGTAATTACGTTTATTTACTTAATTTCCAAGTTATAAGCGGCAGCGATAGCGAAAATAACTTTATAACTTATCGGTTTTATTATTAAAGCGAAGGTATTTATGTAATTTAAGTTTTCGATTTATTCGAACTTTCGTACGATTTAACGTGCTTTATAACGTATAATTTTACCGTTAAGTTTTTTTTTTTAATTTTGTAAATTTATTTGCCCGATAGGGTTTTTCGGCCCGGTAATAGTTTATAAAGTTTCTAAATGTTGTTATTAACTAAGGACTTATATATTTTTCCTATTATTTAAAGTTATTTTAGTTATTAAGGGTTTTTTTTGGCGTAATTATAGCTTTAAGGTTTTAAGTTAATAATTATAAGGATTATTCCTAGTATTGTTATTATAAAGTAAAACGTTAAGGTAGTTTTAAGCTGATAGCGTATAGGTAATTTACGTTTAGTTTATAATTATAAGTTATAGCCTAGGGGTATTTTAAGTAATAGATTCCTATAATAAGATTTTAATATTTCGTTAGCAAATAATACGTTTTCCGTTAAGTATATTATTTTATCGTTATTATTTTTAAAGGTATATTATCTTAACGTATTACTATCGTTATCGTTTAATACGTTTATTACTTTACTTAGCTGTTCTAATACTATTATTAGTAATAATTTAAGGCCGAAGTTTTTCTTTTTAAATAGTTTATTTAAATAGGTATTAAATAGGTAACGTTTTGTCCGATTTGGTAATTCGGGTAATAATAACCGTATTCTTGCTTTTTTACCTGTAAAAAAGGTATATAAATACTTTTTTTTAAAAAGGACGTTGTTAATGTTAATAACTGTATTATTATTTAATCGGAAAACCGTATAGTTGGTAAATCCGTTACCTTCGTAACCGAACATTTTATATAAAACCGTTTTTTTTTAAACATATTGCTTTTCCTATTTAATAAAAGGTAGCTGTTTGTTTTTATTATAATTAGGTGTATTAAATTAAAGACGTTTTTAAATTAAGCCTTATAAGGCGTTTTATTTAAGGCGTTATAAGGTAATTTGTTTTTTAGATACGTTATAATAATAACGATAATGGGCTAATATTTCTTAGATATACCGTTAGCTTTAACTTAAATTAATATGGTTTTAATTTTTTTTTTAACTTTTTAATAGTACTTTTAATAATACCGTTTTGTTAATATTAACTAGTAACGGTATAATAAATATCGATACCTTTTTAGTAGCAAAAGTTTTAAAATTCGATGTTAAAATATAAGCTTAGTTTGTTAATAATTATTATATGGCAATATTATTCGGGTTTTTCCTATTTTGCTAAGAAACTTTTAAATACTTTAAGCCAGTTTTTAAGCTGTTAAAATAAAACGGTTCAAGTTATTTATAAATAGTTACAGGTAATATTAAGTTATCCGGTATATTTTTTATGGCCGGTTATATTATATAGCATACCTGCCTTATTAAGGTATAAAAACTTTAGGTTATAAATATTACGTTTAATTTTACCTTTATATAGTTTTTTACGTATACGTTTTTATACGTAAAATTTACAAAGATAATATTCGTTAAATGGTTTATGCCGGTCGATATATTTATTAATTTGCGTAAATTACGGTTATTTAAGTATTTTAAACGTTTATGTTAAACTTTTAAGGCCGGATCGAAAACGGAGTAAAAATAAAAAGCCATATTAAAACCTATTATATTAACGGCGTTACCGAATTGGTATATTATATATAAGCCAGTTAATTTAAAAGCTATTAGGAATATTTTATCCCTTTTAGTTCCGAAGGTAATGTTATACCGGAATAAAAATTCGGTTTTTTTTTATTAATCTATAAAATCGATATTAGGTTTACCTTTAAGTTAAGGTAGTAAATTACGTTTTTAATAATTACCCGTTCGGGTATATTATTAACTATTACGTCGAACGTTATAATATTTTCGTATTCGGCTTTTAAAATTTTTCCTTCGATTTTATAAATCGGGGGACCCCGATAGGGATATAATTCGATAAATAACTTTCTGTTGTAATAGCTGGTTTAATTATAGCTATTATTTAAAATTAATATTTTTTGAAATTTCCTTATTAGCTTTACTATTTCTGGTTTTGGTAATATTATAAATCCTAGTTTTATTATTTTTCGCCTTATATTAAAATCTATAAATAAATATTCCAACGTTAATTTAATAATTAACGTAACGAATTATATAAAAATGGCAATAAGTAATAAAACGGTTTTAACGATAAAATCGTTATAAAATAAGCTTTCGGGTAAAAGGCCGGGTAAACGTATTTCGAAAAGGTAAAAAAGGAGATTTAATTATAATATAACTCGTAATAGCTTTTTAAAGGGGTTTTTAAAGGCTAAAAAGGTTATAATGGTAATCGCCGAGGGGGTTATGTTTTCCCCCCGTGCTTCGGTAGTTATTAAGTTTACAACCTTCGGGTTTGGTACCGTATTATTATTAAAACGTTGCTTTTTATTATTTGGCTTACTTCCGCATTACTAGGTAAGTGCCTTTTCTAAGTATTCGAATTAATATTCGTTTATTAAGTAATTAGCTACTTTGCGCCCTGTTGCTTTATAGTAAGTGCAGAAATAAATATTAAAGTTATCTTTCCGTTTTTTATTATTATTATAGCTATAATTTTAGTTATAATTTTAATTTTTATTTATAGCTATTATATTAACGTTTGTAGCTACAGTTTTATTATACTTTTAACTTTATTTTTCTTATAAAGTACGTTATAAAACATTTTTAAAAGTGATAACAGGCTTAGTAATATTGCCCGTACTATCGCGTTCGGGGATAATATTATTAATTTGGAAAAAAAAAATAAAAAAAAAAATAACATAATCGTTACCGAATATAAAAAAGAATTTATTAATAAAATATAGCTATAAAATAATGCAGGTAAGGTCGAATTCGGTAAAATCGGTACGAATTTATTATAATTTAGTCGCCAGGTTAATTACCGAACTTTTTATAGTTAAAAAGGTAATTTTCTATTAAAAAAATAATCTTTAAAAAACCGCGTTATTTTTTAACTTATATTCCTTTTCCAGTTTCGCTTAGATAAAAGTAATTATATTAAAAGGTAGCCCTTTAAAAAAACGGGGTTTAACTTTATCCCTGGGGTTTTTTCCGAGTCGGTATCGGATATAACCGAGGGCTTTATTTTACTTATCCCGTTAGAATCTTTCCTTCTTCCGTTTTTCGGTGTCGGTTAGCCTGTCGATTTCGGGACTTTCGGCCTTGCTTCCGCTCGGAAAAAATCTAACGTACCTTTATATATATAGGTAATCCGTTAATTGCCTTTTAAAATTAAATTACTCCGTCGGTAACTTAAGTTTCGTTACGTTATTAAATATGCTAAAGGTAATTTTAACGTTAAATATAGTAATTAATTTCGTTTTTAATTTGTAATAATAAATATAAAAGTTATTTATACGTTTTTTTAACAGCTGGTTTAATACAGTAATTTAATTCGGAAAATCTTATAAAAGGTTTAAAGGTTATAAAGCTGGATATAATTAATTTAAAGGTAAGTTTTCGGGTAATAATTTCGAAACCGAATAAATTTATTTTATTAAGATTTAAAGGTAAAAAGATAATAAAGACGGTATTAAAGTTAAATAATAATAAATAACTGGTTAAAGGTAAAGATAAAAGGTTATAAGTAATGTTTTTAACGTTTTCGAGGAAATCGGATAAATTAAATGTTAAAAAGGTTTAAGTAAGGTATAGGAAATTTCTTTCGTTAAGGAATTTAAAAAATTATAATTTAAAAAAAAGTCGAAATTAAAAGAAATATTTCGAGTTATTTATATTAATGTTAATTTCGGTTATTTCCATAATCGATTTTTTAACGAACGTTCGTTATTTCGATAACGTATATTAAAACGTTTAATAATTTCGTTAACTAAGTAATTCGATAATTCGGTATTCCGGAATATTTTGAATAATTAAATAAATAAATAAAGTAATATTTATAATTTGTTTATCATTATAATAAATTTCTTAATAAACGTCGTAATATTTAAAGTAAAAGATTTTATTACTTTCGTATAGTAAGTTTTAATAAGGGAAATAAATAAATCCTTCCGGTAATCGGGTTATATAGTAAATAGTAGGTATATTTTTATATATGCATATATAACCCATATTAAAGTCGTAATTAAAAAGTTAAGGTTTTTTAGCGTATATAGCAAAATGCGCGACGAACTTATTTAAAGTACGTCTTAATATATAAAAAGGTAAAGTATTAATATAGCTAAAAGTAAAGGTAAATTATAAGCTTTCCGGGTTTATAACCTGTTAAAATAAACGCAGGTTATAAGTATTATTACATAGATTAAATAGGTAAGTTTTTTACAGCGTAGGTTATAGGGGTAATCCCAATATATAACCACAGGTATAAGGCGCTTCCCAGCCACCTTATTTACCAGCCACCTTACTTTCCGACAGTCGACGGCCTTTACAAGGAGCGCGAAGTTATCCTTGACACGTTGCCTAGCTGGATCTTCGGTCCTATGGAAGGGGCCTAGGACTTTGCCCAAATTGCCGTGTAGCTATAATTATGTAGTCAGGACGTGTGATAATTGAATTCATTGCCACTTCGTTTCTTGCGCCGGTACGGTCCTTTTAAGCATGGTAGTCATTTATTGACCAAGAAGCCCGAACCGTGATTCCGGCTAAGCGGCTTCCCCGCTACCCCATGGTCCCCGACGCAAGTCCTTTCGGGGTAAGGAGCCGGACCTCTACCAATCAATGTATCGGGTGCATGACGGCGGAACTCTCAAAATTATGACGCTTCTGCACCAGCTGGCCCAGGGTCTCAGACTCTCATGCCAGAAATGTATTCGGAGGCTATTTCGACAAGTTGCTCCTAGCATGCATGCATGGGTAAAGACCATTGAACTGAAAAAAAAAGTAAGGGAAAGGACACTCCATGGGAGCACGAATAAATACAACATTATAGAAACCAGAAGAACAAAAGGTAGATAAATAGAAAGAGACATAAATAGACCCTTTTTATAGCCTATCTGCATATGATAGAGTAAGTATTATATTCGTTAAAACTCAAGACCTCAGACTACGAAAGAAACAGTGGAACCGGCCAGAAAAGCAAACGGCCCCGCAAAATTCAATCCCGCACAAACGGCCAGGGATTACCTCATCGCTCCAGCACCTGGACTAACGTTAGTATTTACAGCTTCAGCCACAGCTTTCCAATTCCCCCTCCACAGACGGCCTGCTAACCACCCACGCACCGAACAGACGAAAAGCCATGTCGCTGGCGGCGAGAAACGAGAAGGTCCTGCTGCCCGTCGTACGGCGAGGGCTAAAGCAGGCCCAATTGGCCACCGGCCCGGCCCTCGTAGCGGCAGGCCAACAGCAGCAGCAACAACAAACGCTCCAGCAATATGAACAACAACAACAACAGCGACGACGACTCCCGAGCGGGAGAAGCTTCCACCACACGCCGCGCGCGCGGAACCCGGTGGGCCCCGGCGGCGGCGGCTCGCTGGGCTCGATCCCGCCGTCGTACTTCCAGCGGCCCTCGCTGCCCGCGAACACGGTGATCCGGTTCGTGCCGCAGCAGACGGCGTGGATCGTCGAGCGCATGGGCAAGTTCAACCGGATCCTCGAGCCGGGATTGGCCATCCTCGTGCCCTTCATCGACCGCATCGCCTACGTCAAGAGCCTCAAGGAGGTCGCCATCGAGATACCCAGCCAGAGCGCCATCACGGCCGACAACGTGACGCTCGAGCTCGACGGCGTGCTGTATACCCGCGTGTTCGACGCCTACAAGGCCAGGTGCGCTGCCTTCCTTCCCTTACCCCTTCCTACTCTTCTTTCCGTACGATTACTGACAGGTGTGGCGACGACACAGCTACGGCGTGGAGGACGCCGAGTACGCCATTTCGCAGCTGGCGCAGACGACGATGCGCAGCGAGATCGGGCAGTTGACGCTGGACCACGTGCTCAAGGAGCGCGCGGCGCTCAACACCAACATCACGGCGGCGATCAACGAGGCGGCGCAGGCGTGGGGCGTGACGTGCCTGCGGTACGAGATCCGGGACATCCACGCGCCCGAGGCCGTCGTGGCGGCGATGCACCGCCAGGTGACGGCGGAGCGGTCCAAGCGCGCCGAGATCCTCGACAGCGAGGGCCAGCGCCAGAGCGCCATCAACATCGCCGAGGGCAAGAAGCAGTCGGTGATCCTCGCGTCGGAGGCCCTGCGCGCCGAGCAGATCAACCGCGCGTCCGGCGAGGCCGAGGCGATTTTGGTAAAGGCGCGGGCGACGGCGCGCGGCATCGACGCCGTGGCCCGCAGCATCGCCGAGGGCGGGCCCGCGGCCCACGGCGCCGTGAGCCTCAGCGTCGCCGAGAAGTACGTGGACGCCTTCGCGGGGCTCGCGCGCGAGAGCACCGCCGTCGTCGTCCCCGGCAACGTCGGCGACATCGGCGGCATGATCGCCACCGGTCTCAGCGTCTACGGCAAGGTCGGCGAGGCGCAGAGCCGCACCCTCGCGCGCCAGGTCCTCGAGAAGGGCGGCGTTGTCGAGAAGGATGGTGCTGGCAACGAGCCGTCACCAGAGGAGAAGGCTAGGCGGACTGACTCGGGCGTCGTCGATTCCATGCTGGATTCGTTCGACCGGACGGCGGGCAAGAGGTGAAGAGGAGGCCACTATCGGCTACGGGTACATGAACGTATGCCTCGCCGGTAGGATGTCTCAGTCATGACAGTGGTGCCACTTATCGGTCGGCCGTGATGGCCGACGAGAGGGACACCTGCGTAGACGGCTGCTGAGGAAGCAGAGGCCAGAGTAGAAGAGCAGGGGAGCAGATCAGAGCGGGAGAACAAGCATCATCATCCATTGTACCACCAACTCTACTCAACCCAAACCCAAACCCACATCCACATCCACATCCCCCAAGACCAATCCATCAGGTCGACCGACCAATCAACCAATCAACCCAAGCACCATCAAACCCATCGACAAACGTCACTAAACATGGCATATTAAAAGGGGGCGGGAACATTAAAAGGCGAACTCGAGGGGAAAGAGAGCGAGCATGGCGTTGAGAAAGACATTGTTTACATAACTAAGGTCAGGCCGACCTGCATTCAGACCATGTATTTCTATGTATAGTGAACATTACTACACCCACGTCTACACTCGCGTCTATCATGACCGACTGTTGAATTAGAGAAGACGGTGAATCTGATGGGAAGCCTTGCCTCCTATCTCTGTGGCTAAAGTTAATGGGGTTGCTATTTAATGATGATGTTTTATTGGACGGGAATTGGGGTTATGCTGATAAGCTCGTCTGCTGAGCGTAAGAGACATCTAGTTCGGACGCAAGACATTGTTCTGCAAGCAGGTGTTCTAATTGGTGCACATGGGTCTCAATCGCTTCATACCATCTCTTACTCGTAGCATACACGCACACGTACTACATCTCTCCCCTCATTCGCAACACGATTCCAACCCACCTCTAAACCCCCAACTCCCCACCAACAACCTCCAAGGCGGCGCGCAACAACCCCAGGACTTCGGCGTCGCCACCAGCACCCGCGACGCCCGTGGCCCTCACGAGCAGCGGGTACAGCCGGAGCAGGTGCTTGCGGTGGGTCCCCTCGCTCCCGGCAACGCCAGGCAGCACATCGGTGATCGCACCGGGCTCGCTGCGCAGCTCCACGAGCCGCTCGAGGATCCGCGCGAGCTCCCGTCGCTGGCTGAGGGGCTGCGGCATGCGGCCCCGCAGCGGCTGATCCGCCGCGTAGGCGCGCAGCGTGAGCGCCGCCCGCAGGATCAGGTACGGCGCTGCGGTGCGCGCGAGCCGGACGCCCAGCGCGTGTGGCGTTTCCGGGTCTTTGGTGGACCTGGAGGATGACTGTCCGAAGTTCGGAGGTGGGAAGCCGGGCGTGGGCGGTTCGACCATGATGCTTGGCGTAGTGGCTTCGTCACGGCTTGAGACCAATGAAAACAGCTCGTCTAGACAGACGTAGCACATTTTGTCGCGCTTCGTTGGGGGCGGGTCGATGGTGTATCCGCGTCGGGTCCTGTACAGGTCCTCCAGGGCGACCACATCATTGTCGCTATTGCCATAGACGATGGAGTGTTCCGTGGGTGCGGGCGCGTGGACTATGGACATCCGGAAGAGGCTCTCCGCAAAGGCTCTGCGCGTCTTTTCGGGCACGACCTCTGCACCCAGGGACGGCAGAATAAGATCGCGCAGCTTGAAGAATGAAGAGATGTCGAAGGCTTCGTCATCCTTGATATCCACCTTATCTGGCGCCTCATCACAATCAGCATTAGTGATACCGTTGGCGACTGTCACGACCATCTCCCAGATGCCTTGTAATGTTTGCGGCGGGATGTCTAGGACGCGTAGTTGGGGCAAGGTAGCTTGCAGGATGGCAAGCACAGATGTGGTTGCCTGTCTCCAGGGCTGGACACTTTTGGTGACGATCGGGAACTGATATTTCAGTACAATTGGCTTCGACAGGGAAGTTAGCGCCGATAAGAAGGCGCCACTGAGGTAGATGTTTGGATCGGAAGCATGGTTTATTATCAAGGATTGCAATATCTCCATACTAGCTTTCGACATCGCAACATAGGTGCGCTTCGTTCTGCCAGATTCCGCTATTGTGTCTGTGTCAACAAAGGCCAGCGAAATAAATTCGGATGTTTGGGATACGAGCGCAGCTGGTGCGCCCCCGACATCCGTCCGGACCCTCTTCAGCACATCCAGTATTTGCCCCTGTAGTGGCGTGGTATAGTCGATGTCATGGACGAAAGCGCCGGGCGACGCCATCTGCGTGGCTTCATATAAGAGTGCCAACATTCTGTGCACGTGCTCAACGGTGAGATCAGCCCGAATAAGGTGATACACTTCCCGTAAAGCGGCAACGTAAGCCAACAAGCAACTCTGATTATCTGTGATCTTGTTGTCTTTCTCTTGCATAGCGTCGGCAACCGGAACGCCGCGAGACCACAAATCCCATGCAAGGTCGAGTGTCGTCTTGTTGAAGTTCTGCTTCGCGCCACCCTGACTATGTGACAGAATCTGGGCCAAAGCTTTGAATGTCGTCGTGTTTATTTCCAGCACTCGGAAATCGAGCAGGGTAGCAAAGTGTCCGAGCAGCTGCTGCCAGTAAGAATTAAAAGTCGTATGCGCTGTCAGTACATCCAGATAGTTTGCGAGGAGGTCCGAAATCCCACTGAGGACGACGACGGCCGTATCATACCAATCGCGACGATACTGATTATTAACTTCCGGTCCGTCAAGGCTTCTTAACTGTTCCTCGATGGATGAGAACAGTTTGAAGATGACCGACTTGATGCAAACAGACCACGCCTCGGGACTTAACTTATCTCCATACGCGTCGAATATACGTAACAGCGTTTGGATAGCGCCTAAATGCATTAGTAGAAGGACGGTGGTATAAACGGACATGATAGCATACTATTTCGGAGTTCCAGACGCTCATCAGCAGTCACAGTAGTTAACCTTAGCAGGAGAAGCATCCACAAGGCGGCATTCGAAGATGCATTTCCTGCGTGGGCAGCGGTTTCTACCAGAGTCGATTCATCCGACTTTCCGACAAGGTCATCGGTAATGGGAAGCGACTTGCTTTTACCGGAGAGGAAGTCCGAAAGAACCCAAAAGAACGTGACGGTCTGCGGAAAGAAGCTCGTTAGAAATCCAAGAGACCGACTGAGGATAGTTGACCAGACTTACGGTTAAGGCAATATTTATGTCATCATGTTGAGAACAAAACTTATACAGGGTATCAACGAGGATAAGGAAACAAGGGTTTGGTAAAGAAGAAAGAAAGTCAGAGCAGATCAGTTGCAAGGAGTTGAATGCAGACCTAATCAGCTTGCTAGACCGCGTTGCGGGTGTCAAGGACTCGCCATTGGTGCCAGACATACTTCCGTCGGCAGATGTCCGTCTCAAGAAGATGCTATCGATGATCTCAAACGCTATCTCCCAGCCGCTAATCAGGGTCTCCCCGCAACCCTCAAGAAGACTCTTAAGTCCTTCGAGCATTATCTTGTGAATGTCAACATCTGTTGCCTGGTCCGCTACTGAGGTCTGCCGGTTTTCTTGCTGCAGCGGGACGAGCGAGTCACGAAGGGCTTCTAGCAAGCGAAGCTGGACTTTTCCGCGCGGCTCATCATTGAGACCGGTTGCTGCATTTGCGGCGTCAAGGACCAGTCGAACAAGAATATCTGCCGCCCGGCTGCGCACCGGCGGCGTCATCGAGGATGAACTTAAGGTCGCGATGAGCTCAGCCGTTAAGTGTTGCCAGCCCGAGATGCCTGGGGGATACATGAGTAGTCGCTCGATATTGATGTTGGCAATATCACCAAGCTTTGCCAACGCAAATTGATACTCTTGATTAGACCCGGACGTCGTTGTACCGGACAGACTCAGTACCCTACGATGCTGGCCAGTGGAAGACTTTGGGCCTTGGGTCGAAACTTGTGGGGATTGCGGCCGGCTTGATGGTTCGGAAGCGGGCTCAGATCGTATCTCCACCAGATTGCACACCGCGGTAACGATCTCTATGAAGGCATTGTTAGGAAAGTCGACGGTGCTTTCGAAGAGTCTAACCGTGGCAGACTCGACTGAGCGGATTTCCGTGTTGAAGTTAGCTAGCAAGCTTGAGGCTTCTGAATCAGCTCTCGTATCCGATATCTTCGAGGCCGCTACGGGGGTCCGTCCCGCGGACTTGCCCGTCGTGAAAAGTATGAAGTCTGCCTGTTGTAGCGTTTCCAGGATGATGCGCCAGGACGGGCCAAGTGTTGGCCCCAAAGCTATGCCCAGGTTTATGAGTGCCCGAAGGCATAATAGGTTTCGCGTGTTGAGAGTTTGGGGCGTTATGCTTGCATCCATAGACGCCTGCCTTTGTCTCTCACCAGCAGCACCTACAGGTGTCACTAGGTTGTCAACACTCAATAAACCGCGAGCATTGCTTAGCAAGCTGGTCGAAGCGTCAGCGGTTGGAGCGGGTGGGGCGGCCTTTGATGAACCAGCATTTAAACAAGCCGTGAACGTATTTGGGGGTACTGCTGCTTTTCCTAGGGTCGTAAGGAAAGCGTCCCGCGGTGTGGCGAGCTGCAGCAAGCCTGCCACATGGGCAAATTTCTGAAAAGCTCGGACGAGCCCGTGGTAATATTCAGAATCCAATGCGGCGTATAAGAATGTCGAACAAGTGGCAAGGATAGCTGGCCAACACTCGTCAATGATGTCTGCACAGACCTTGACCTCGGCGTATAGAGGGTGGTCCTTCAAAGATAAAGGGTTGACGGGAACCGGGTTCCTCTTGAAGGAGCCAGATCGCTCTATCCTCCCAGCTGTCGCGGCTCTGTCAACCATGCTCTTGGGAGTCTCACTTCCGCTTCCCTCTGGTCCTGGTGAATCGCTCCTGACATCTTGTTGACGGGGATTACGTCTCCGTGGTCGATTGTCGCTAGGAACTGTAAGAGGTAATATGAACTTGGCCAACCCTTCAGACAATGAGGTGATGCAGGATAGAGTCAACGCATATATGTAAGACTCTGGAGTGGGCGGGGGTTCCGTTTTGTCAAGCTGGTCTATACAGGGGACGCGAACAATGCTCCACTGCGAGCTGATGCCAATATTTTGTCCTTCGGTACCCACAGAACCGCTGATAATGCCAGTTACGCCGCTAGCCTCCAGCATAGCCTGATCTGTCGAACCGCCATTGTTGGAGTAAGGATTCGCCACGGGTATAGTAGACTGGTGTCCCAACCCGATAACGACGGGCTTCTCAGTACTTATCCGGACGAAAGTGGCAGCGATGTTTTTCAAAACATCCTTTTCTCCTTCTCGGGCATCATAAAGCATGAAAATGCGTCTCAGAAGAGCGGACTCGGCGAAGATTCCGCGGAAAACCTCCATGCACAAGGCCCTTTTCCAAACGGCGGAGTCCTGATCAAGGATCTGGGTGAGTATCTCTAGTGCATCACCTCCTTCCGATGACAGAACGCCCAGGTGACGTCGTAGCAGCGTATACATGATGCGGACCAGCCGAACCGAGGTAGCAAAATTCTGCTTTCCCGTTAAAGACTTTGTGATAAATGGTACGACCTGGGTGCGCAGGATGTGTGCCTGCTCTGGATGGGTGGAGAAAATGCTCGCATGACTTGTCAGAACCGACTCTATCAGTTCGAGACCGAACGTCTGGGGCAGCCCCGAGAAACGGAGGTACTCAGGTCTCTTATTCTCAGTCATCAGGCATATGTCCTTGAAGACATGATAGGCATCCATAGCAGCAGCTCGGAGGTTAACGGCGCCATCTTGCGTGGGGGCGTCGCCGATATAGTTGCTGTCCGATGGGGACTCTGTTGACTGTTAACAGAACCCATAAGCCTAAAGTAAGCGAGGTATAGGGCTCTTACTGTCTTCAGTGACTACTTTATCGAAGACGGAGACGACGAGCTGTTGGAGAGTAGCCGCGGATGTGTTGTTGATGATGCCATTCTTACTCGTCTGCAGGATGAAGCAGATGTTCAAGGCGGTTACCAGCAGATCACCCTTGACATCGACTGAATAGTTCTGAAGGAGGGTTGGCAGGGCCTGCAGTATCTTGAGCTGAGCATCAACGCCGGCAGATGTGGCCTCGCGCAAGGCTTCCAGAATGGAGTTGAGCCTCGAGCGGGGCAGTGCACTGACGACAATCAGACGCAGCAAACAGACAATAGCGATTCCGGTGAACTTGACATTCTTGGTTCCACAGGCTATGACGAAAGGGTTGACGAAGTTGACCCTCTGAGAGAGTTCTGTGATGTTAAATGGTCATCCGGTGCTCTGGGCGCATCCCCAACATGCCATTGGAACATACCAGCAGCTACCTGAGCTTCATTGCCAGCCCTTATGCTCTTGAGTTCCTCGAGAGACTTCTCAGCTGCCTATCGTGTGTGTGGTATGTATATAGGCCCTTGGAGGAAGGAAATATTTGTCTATTATAAGGAACGAACCTGCCTGAGGTCGTTATGCTTGCGCTTGCTCTCCTGGATGAGATTCGTGAGCTCAGTTGCGAGCAATTGAGTGGTCATCTTGGCCAGTCAGACAGGTCAGAATCCATCGGGGGAAACGAATGGCTTTTGATTCTAAAATGGGAGATATCAAGTGCTATACTTGATCGCCTTTCGTCTTAAAAGGACAGGTGTTGTTAAGACGGATGAGAGACAAACAGGCAGACATTTAACGTTGATCGATTGACTTCCTCTCACAGTGTAATGTAACACCGAATTCAAGACAAGCCGAGACGTTACATGAACTTGTTGCCAGATTCATCCTGGTGCCCAATTGGCAATACAAAAAGTACGTACCTATATACCGGGTAGACGAGGCTGATGATGACTAAGCAGATTCTCAAAACCACAGTAACACCGGGAACAGGGGTAGGTACTTTGGCGGGGCCCTACCCGGCATACTTACCCCACCATTCATGTCATTAGCATTTCCCCAGGCCCAGGCCCCGTTTGACGTATCCCATTTTCCAGCCTTCACGCTTCTTAGACTCCCGAAACAACATCCCACTCCATCACGCGCGTCGCAATTGAGAAGATCTCCGAAATTACAAGCAATAAGACCGAGAATACACTTTCCGGTCACTACGCTTGCGCAATCGCAATGGCTAAGGTTCCGCGCAACTTCCGTCTCCTGGAGGAGCTAGAGAAGGGCGAGAAAGGCTTGGGAGCTGGTACGTGGGGGATGGGAGCCCGATGGCAATAGTGCTTTTCATATGCGCGAGACTAATACGTGACTACACGATAGAGGCTTGCTCCTATGGTCTGGACAACCCGGAAGATCTTCTGATGTCCGACTGGAACGGCACCATCCTCGGCCCTCCCCATGTTAGTCAACCCGTTTGCATTCCGTTATAGCCTTGGCAAGCCACACTAGGACTAACCAGCGTACTCCTACCCGACCAGAGCGTGCACGAGAACAGAATCTACTCAGTCAAGATGCACTGCGGTGACCAGTATCCCGACAAGCCGCCCACCATCCAGTTCGTCAGCATGGTGAACCTGCCCTGCGTCAACCAGCGGAACGGCATGGTCGACCCCGCGCAGTTGCCTTGTCTGGCCAACTGGAAGCGAGAGAACACCATGGAGACCATCCTCATCGAACTCCGAAGGTTGGTCTGAACGGCATGTACTCAATGTTGGATTATTGTCATGCTGATTCTTGATTATCCAGATACATGGCTTCGAGCCAGTGTAAGAAGCTGCCCCAGCCGCCCGAGGGCTCCGTCTATCCCGGCAACTGAAGAATGGTACCGTAGTGGAATCTGATGCGTTATGAGATACGAGGAAAGCAACATTGTTACGGTCGACGTAATAATACGTACTTCTCCTGACAGGGGAACGGCTCACATGACATAGACTAAGGGCGATTTCATACAGGCAGAATGGCGTAACAACGAGGGAATAGGGACATAAGGGGGACGGGTTGGGATCATATCCACCATTACCAAGGATGAAGAATACGATAGCATCTTCTATTTCCTGTTATACATGTTACTACTAATACTCCTATCCCAGCGCCCCACGTGATCAACCAGTAACGGACAGTGTCAACAGGAGGGGCGGAACAATTCCGCGCACCTCCAAAAATACGGGAGCTATCGTTATTCTTATCGGTATCCCAATGCCACCCTTTCCAGGTTAACAATCACAACCTCGCCATCAAGTTTAAATACATCCGAACTGCTGCAGTGTCCATGTTCGCAAAAAGAGTGCCATCAAAATTTTTTATACCGGCACGCGACTCACGACATCGGACAGCATGTACGTAACGCCATCATCCCCTCCATCCATCCCATGTAACTCAAGCGACGCCCAATTGCCCCACGGTCGGCCTCGTACACAATTGAACGTGAACCAACCTAACTAACGGGCAACCCCCGCACAACCAGGCTTCGCCCTCTATCGCGCCCTCCTGCGCGAGACACCGCACATCCAGCTGCCCGCTGAGGTGCGAGAGGCATGGCGGCCGGTGGCTGACCCGCTGCGGCACCTGGTGCGGCGGTCCTTCCGTCGCAACCGCGCCGACACATCGCCGCGCCTCGTCTACCCGGCGCTGGCGGCCGGGTATCGGATGCTGGCCCTACTAAGGAACGCTGCACAACGCGACGCATCCTCGTCTCCCTCCTCCCCTTCCGCCCACGCCGCCGTCCTGCGCTTCCTCGCCTCACGCCAGGCCGAGCGCCGCCGCTCGCTCGCCGCGAAGGAGGCGCACCCCCCTTACAGCCGCAACCCGCCAAAACCATCGAGCGCGCCGCGCGAGGGGACCCTGCCTCTGCTCCGGCGCATCGGACCCTCCGAGTACGAGACGCCGCACCGGCCTCTGCCTTCGTCGGCGCTCAGCGGCACGGGCCGGCGGCGCGTGCCGCACGTGGACATGGCGGGCGACTTCCCGTTCCTGCGGCTGACGAAGCCGCAGCCGGCGCTGCTGAGCCGGATCCTGACCCGGAAGATCCGCCGGCGGCAGCGCCGCTTCGACGCCGCGAAGGCCATGGGCGAGGAGGGCGTCGCCGACGCCGAGCTCGAGGACGAGTGGGAGCGGTCGGTGCGGAACCTCTCGGAGAACGGCGGCCGGTGGAGGGCGGAGTGGGAGAGGACGGCGAGGGAGATGCAGGGCCGCAGGGGCGGGACGGTGCCGGAGACGGGGGAGACCACGTACCGCGAGGAGCTGTGGCGCAACGGCGTCCAGTACATCCACGAGCAGCTGACGCGCGAGCGCGAGGACCAGGTCGCGCGGGCGCGGGCGCTGCGCGATCTCGTCATCCGGGAGCGGGAGCTCGCCGAGAAGGAGAAGGCGGAGCGCAAGGCCGAGAGGCGGAGGCGGTGGGAGGAGAAGATGAAGGCCATGGGCGCTGAGATCCCGAACGAGACCGACGAGAGGTCGCAGACGAGCAAGGCCACGTTTTGAGGAACTCGCTCGGGCTCCGTGTGCTCTCGTATATCTACGTAAAACAGCTACGATTGTCTATCTGTATATATAACACACGCCATCGTGTGCTGTTCTCCGGGCGTGACCGTTATCTAATCCGAAATCACGCTACCGGGTCCCTCCCTTCGAAGTACATATAGAGCATCCCATAACCATCAATTGCACGCGAGTGTGTGCCTCGCGTAGTTCTCGGATTCGTAACTCGCGTAATTTCCCAATTCCACCTGAACACCCCGTTG
>QJNZ01000975.1:0-32063 GCA_004155055.1 Monosporascus sp. CRB-8-3
AGAACCTCTATAGATTGCCTTTGGAGCAGGATTTGGTGGTTCGGGGGCAAGCTCTGCGGCTTGGCGCGAACCCACCAATCGTAAGAGCTGCAGACTATCCGGCGCACTGGGCGGTCTCACCACCAGATCCTTGTCTGCCCTCCATCCAAACGTCGTGATAATAAATCATGCTTCTAATACCACGAGAACTTCGAAGCCTTGCGCATCGATTACATGAAATCCCTCCGAATAGCAAGCTTACATTTTCGGCTGAGAAAGAGAGCTTATCGGCCTCCTCCAAAGCAGCTGGCCCGTCAAGAGGAAACATACCAGAAGAGGACGTCTCATGAACGATCTCACCGTCGCTGCCAGTACCCGTCGGATTAGGAATGGGAATATGGGGTTCCCCGGGAAGGGGATGTTCCTGTTAGATCGATAGAGTGCTGTCCGGAGGGCAGGGGTCGTGGCTGGAGCGGGCTCGCGCCGAACGTAAGGAGTTCAACACTTGTGAACCGGTTCTCTTCCAAACCTCGATCGGTATCTGGGACGATGGGGTCTGTCTGCGTCTTCTCAACAACTGACGGCTCCTCCCTCTGCATACTGTCCATGATAAGGATGGGGAGGCTGGAACCTTCTGCGTACCGCCAGCCGGCTATCTCACCGTGGTTGATTGTGGTGTGCTCGTAGAGGGGGTTATTCCGTTGGAGCCACGATAGGGCAGCCCTGACACGAGACTTACGCATTTGAAGATGCCCAACGTCCCCGGGGCCGGGCCATCCCGGATAAGTGAATCCGGCGGCGGACGTTTTCGTCCACCGGATTGTCGTAAGTTCGGAAGGAGGCTGTTTCCTGTAGTAACGGATGCAATGCGAAATCCATCAGTGAACGACTGGTAGAACGACTTCGCAGTCTTTACATGGAGGATAAGTGGGACCTCTTTGTACCAGGATCTTGTTATTGAAGCCTGTTCTTTCTCACGAAAGCAAGTTTCGTGATATTGTAGAATAAACTCGATAGACTCCAGTTGAAGCGGGACGGTTTCGTGCATCGGCCGCGGCCTTTCGGGGAGCGGTTCAGTTACGTGGGCGGCAGAGTTGGAAGCTTTCCCGTTCCCTAGGGCGCTCTCGCGAAGGAGCGGTCTGTGGAGGGCTGTACAATCGGTTGGGAGTGGTTCGCCACTGTATCTGTTCGGTCTGTCCGGCCTTTGAAGGGCTCGGTTTTCGGCGGCGCGCTCGTGGTCCAGAATGGACTTGGGCATCATACTGGCGACTTGGCGTGGCCTGATATCGCAGTTCAAATCAAGGCAAGCCCACAGCACCTCTTCATCCCCTCCCGGCCGTCGCCCAACCCTTACCTAGTTCTGATGACGACTGCCTGGGCGCTTCGTTAATACTACTTCTTATACATTTACAGATGCAGATGTCTACCTTGTTCACCCGGACAATTTCAACCTGCACCTGCAAGCTCACGCTCAACTTCATGTATCTGAATATCTTTCGCACTGACGTCATCCTCAGAATGGTTGTCTGGGTCTGGGTAGTTCTGACTGCTTGCTACGCCCCTTATTCATGTCTCAATATTCACCCGTCCCGGCTGCGTGGGATCTGGTCTTATACCAGACAAATTGCCAACCTTTAAGATACTGACTGACAGCGGTAGCCGTCAACCTGGGCCTGGGCACTGCGACCCTGGTGGCTCTTCTCCTGTCGCGGTAAGGACCCCTTTCCGGTTAGGCTATATGGAGCGGGCCCCTAAGCGCCCACTAGGTCCCATATATAAGGGCTCTCAGAAAAACCCTCAGACTGCTCGTTTTCTTCCTTTCTTCAGGTCTATCAATATATCTTCATATACTGATCCATTCTTGAGCGTGACATTTCCCTACCATCTGGGGGTCGAAAACGCCCAGGAGCAAGGAAGTAAGGTTCAGTGCAATGTTCAGCCTCGGAGTCTCGTGCGTAGTATCACTTCCCTACTACGATACATGGTCGCTATCTTTAATGAAGCCTGGCTGACTCGCATGATTTACGCAGGGTTGTCGGAGTCATGATATGGCGCCTCGTTTTTACGGCGAGACCTAATCATGGCAGGGATATGGTCTACGATCAATTTACTGTGGCCATACAGGGCTAGTTGGAACCGGGCTAGGGGTCCTGGCAGCAAACATATCGACTCTCGGTCCACTGCTGAACCGAATCCCCGGTTTAAAGGTAGTCCAGCATATTATTGTAAGTGCGCTGAAATCGAACAAGTCCACAGTAGTTCGGCAAAGTGCGGAATATCTTTAAATACATTGGGTAGCTCCACGAATCGGAGCAGGCCCAACTCGAAACGAGTTTCGCCGCTTAGATGATGAAATTGGTGGACACGGTTCAAAGCAGGTCATCATGACAAACCGGGAAACACACATATCTATAGAGACGTCACAAGGTGATGCTGCGGCATAAGACTACTCAGCACGTGTACACACATAGAGATGCCTGATAATGTGTAATTCATTACACACAGCGTCTGTGAAGAGTTTTAAGTTAGTAGCTGACCCCAATATGTTGGTAAAGGAGTCGACGCTCCAAGTGCAACGTAGGGTAGCATTAATTCACTTACATCTTTCAGCAGAACCCTCAGTACTGTACATAGAGTCCTATTTCTTTCGATACTTGCTTCTTGAATGATACCCTTCGGCTGACTCCCCCACAGTAATGCATAATCTTGAAGGGTCGAAGGCGGAACGACTAAGTCTACCCCATGGGCAGCCTTACTGCATATTATGGGCATAGCACATGCTCCTACACCGGGTACGTCTGCTGATGACTTATTCTTCCACCTCTTAGTCTCCATTCGCTGTCCCTTTCAGATAATAGAGCTGCCGACTGACTGCTATCGGTCGGCTGAACGAGCCATTGTCATGAGCCGCCGCATAATTCTAGTCGGGACAAGGCCCTTCACAGGAAGGCTGCAAGGCCTGGGTTCAGCCAACACATTCCTCGACATTCCTCATTTCTCCCTCTCTATTTTCACAAGGTCCATGGATGAAGGGCTTAGATACGACTGCGTTCAATCCGCGAGTCGCAAGGTTGGCTCAGTCATTGTTGGATTGTATCAGAGCCCACGCCCCCCAGCCTCTCGATCTGGACGACGTTATGTCGTGGTTTTCCTTCGACATGATGAGAGACGTAGTGTTCGATGAAGGTTTCAATCTTCTAGGGTCCAGAGCATGGGTAACTGCCATCAAACATTGGGACGGTGCCTTGGCTCTAGTTGTGCCCATCAGCGACGCTATCTGGATTGCGCATTCGGGGTCCTTACTCGTCCCCTTTTATAGTAAGGTCTATGACTGGTTTCGCATGGTCATGTTCTGCGAGGACCGTATAAAGGATCGCATTGAAGTGAGTAATCTCAACAGCGCGAATGCACTCCATACCCTTGACGAGGAATAAACTATTAGTTGTGCGACCACTGACCAGATTTCTTACTGTCCTTTTGACGTGGCGAGGAGAGGATAAAGATAAATTGGATATGACAAAATATTTCATCGAAGAGCGTCGCAAGCTCAGCGGCGTTAAGAACTTACAGGACCGGGATCATTATCTGGGTGGCGCGGTAGTCAGCAGTCGTCGCACGGTAAGTCGTTTCGTTCCAACCTTTCGATCTTTCTTCAATTTTCTTGATCGCCTTAACGCCGTCTTCGGCCGTCTGCGTCTTATTCGTACTCGGCAGAGTGAACATATTCTGGTTATTGCAGTGATACAACCCGGGTTGCTCTGGTCTCGACTTGCTGGTTCCTGGCAAGGGACTCAGAGCACGCCAGCAAGATACGCTCCGAGACTCTAAACTTGATGTGAAAGATGCTGCTACTCTTGCTAGCCTCCTCCATTTCAACGCATTCATAAACGAGACGCTCCGCCTTGTACCGCCTGCTGGTATGACGGGGACCGCAAGGATAACCGGCCCCCACGGCCTGATATTCGAGAACGTCCTGATTCCTCCGTTTACGGAGGTTTCGGCGCCTAGATATGCCATGATGCGATGTAGGCAAATTAACAGCTCGCTGCTTACGGACATACTACCGGCGCTCTCTGCACCTCATAAATGATGGCTCACTACGCCCTTGCACCTTTCCTTCTAAAAATTATCCGTACGTTTGCAGCTGTTAGTGCTTAAGCGTGTATCACACTTATTTTATTAATAATTGGCATTCTTGGCGAAATTGCTACGAAAAATATTAAAATATTACGGCCTAAATTTCGCGATTTTTAAACTAGTTCTCCGGAATAACTTTAATAAATTAACGAATATAGTAATTTTTATTATATTACAGTAGTTTATTAAGGTAATAAACGATATAGTTTAATTTACCGGATAACCTAAGTTATTTACCCTTTCGAATTTCGCTTAACGGAATAAAAAAAAAATAAAGTTTATTAATATTTAAATATTTTTTATATCAACCTTATTAAAAAGGTTATTTTTTAATATTTATTTAATATTATAATTATCACTATAACTTTTCGTTTAGATAAAATAGAAAAATAAGTTTAAGTTAAAAAGTAAGTTAATAAAAAATTTACCGATTATTAAATAAATTAATAAACGTAAATAAGGTTTTTTTATTAAAATATTAGTTAGTTATTTTAATATAATTGTTTTTTAATTATAAATATTGTTTTTTACGTATTTATAAAATTTTTAAATTTATAATTTCTAAGTATTAAAATTAAAAACGGATAAATATTTAAATTAATTTCGTAAGTTAATATTATCTATTTACTATATATTTTTTTAACTTTAATAAAAGCGTTTAATTTATTAATGAAAGAGCATTTATTAAAATAGATTTTACTAATATAAAGATATTAAATACCGGAAACGAAATTAAGCTTGTAATTTAGTTTAACGAAAAATAAATTCGTAAAAAATAATTGTTATTTTTACGCAGTTTTTTATAAAAAGAAATGAAAAGTTTCGGATTTTAATTTCCGGATATTCTAGAGATTTCTATTTTGAATATAAATTAATTTATTAGATTTTTTTACGAGATAAAATATAACCACTTTTTAAAACCTAGAATTAAATTACGATTCGGCCGGGTATTAAACATTAAAACGATAAAAACGCCGGAACGGTTATATACGTATACGATATTAAACGGTTTTTTCCTCTTAATTATATAAAACCCGGTTCGGTTATTAATACGGTTAACGTAATTAAAAACGAAATATACGTATAGACTAAGATAAGACTAGTTAACTATAAATTATTCTAATACCAACCGGATTTAACGATAAGTAGGGGTATATAAGTAATTTTTTTCCTTAGCCCGGTACGAGCTTTTAAATTTTTTTCATCTTAACGGTTTTTTTCGATTTATCGAAAAAAAACCGGTCGTCGAACTATATAAGTTTAATTATTAAAAATATTAAAAAGGTAAAGATTATTTTAAATAATAGGTTAACGTATTAAATAAACGAACTGCGCGAACAAGCGAACTACGCGGTTTTTTCAACTTTCTTACCATCCAACTTTAATTATTCATTTCTTAATACCACCTTCATAAAACGGCTTATAAAAAAAGCTAAAATAAACTTAGCTGTTTAAGTTAAAAAAAAAACCTTAAACTTTTTTATATAAAACTTGGTTTTATATATACGGTTACACCTTTTACTTTAAAATCCCGATATAATAACAAACTTACCCGACCTGATACCGTACCTAATTTGCGAAAATTAACGCCAACCGAAAAAAAATCTATTATTAATTAAATCCTTAACCTAAATATACGAACGTTTCCTATCCGGCTTTAATACGTTAAAAATATAACCAATTTATTATTAACCTAATACGTTATAAAACGCGTCGGAATTAAATAAACGTCGAACTTTATTAAATAGTAACAAAAACTTTAAACGCGTTTAAATCGGAAAATCGATTATTAACGGATATTATACGAAAATCCAGAAATATTTCGTAAATAATTCGAATTTATTCGGGTTATTATTGCAAAATACGGTATTACGGAAAAGGATATTTATAATTTCGACGAAACTAAATTTTTAATAAAGTTTTTTATAATAACGGGCATAATAATAACCAATACCGAAAAACGTAAAAAATTTAAACAAACCTAATAAAAAAAATAAAAAATAAGTTATAATTATTTAAGTTATTAATTTCCAAAATTAAATTATACCGTTATTTATTATTATAATAAGGAAAAATTACTTTAAATCTTAATTCCGTAATAATTTATTATTAACAACTAGTTAAAAAATTACATTAAATAATAATAATTAAATAACGAACGAATTAAATTTAAAATAAATCCAATACTTCGATTAATATACCCGAATACGTACGAAAAAATCGAAACGTTTTTTTATCTTCTACGGTTACGAAAGTTATTATTCGATAAAATTCGAAAAATATTACGCCAACTACGATATTATTATATTTTATATACTTGCGTATTTATCGTATAAATTCCAACTTTTTAACGTATTTTATTTTTCTCTTTTAAAACGTATTTATTCGTTATATATCGAAAACTTAATATAACGTTACCATATTTATATCGCCAAAAAAAATTTCCTTGCCGGTTTTTACAATACGTTTAAAACTGTTATAACGTCCGATAATATTAAATCCGGATTTGCCGTAATTAATCTCGTTTTATTTAATTTTAATACCGTTTTTTCCGAATTCAAATTTCCATTAGTTATACCTATGCCGACCGTCTCCCCGTTAACCTCTACCGGTTTTATTTCCTTACCTACGAAAACCTTTAAAAATATTAAGAAAACCAAAAAACAAAAATATTACTTATAAAAAAAATTAAAAATTACTAAGGTAATTTACCGATAAGAATTATTAAATCGGTTAATTTTTTAACCAAAAATTAACTGGTACTTTAATATAAAGTTATTTTCTTTAAATAAAAAACCGCTTAATTACGCAAAACCAACCACATCTTAAGCAAATGTCGAAAGACTAAAAATAAACGTTTCTAAAAAAAAGGGACATTTACTATATAAGAAGGATAAGCTTTTTTAACCGAAAAAGAAAAAAATAATAAAAAAATACAACCAATAATAATTAAAGGTAATCGTCGTAAAAGGGTTAAAATAAAAAAACGGAAATATAACGTTTACGGCAAGCCCGGACATAATACGCGTACTTATAAAGAAGCTATAAAAACGTTTAACAAAAAAAAATCCGATTAATTTAAATCAATACGATATATTATTATTAAATTATTTGAATTAATTGTTACAAAGTGCCAAAAACCGCGCAGCTCGCTTATTCGCGCAGCTTACTTATTTAATACGTTATAAGAATTACGATAATAAATTAAATAAATACTCGGAAAAATAATATAAAATTTATTAAAATATATTAATTATTACGGTATTTTTAAAGTATATATTAGCAATTAGTACTTTCAGGTGCCCGCGGCTGGCGCATTTAGGCTACAACTGTTAGCTAGCAAAAAGTGCTAAAGGCACTTTAAATACGGAAAGGGTCCTTCTAATCGAAAGATATATATTCCGTTACTAAGCTACAGAAAAGCTGTATACGTACGAGACATATACGTAATTTAGCTTAATATAATAATACAACTAATATCCCTTATATCTAATAATTAAAAGTTTTATGTACTTAATTTACGTTATTATTAATTAATTAGTTATTACTAAGACGATATAAGCAATATATTAATAGTAATTATTTATATATTTTATTAATTATAATAATAACGGTATTATTAACGTTTTCCGTTATTTATAACGGACTTAAGAATTAAAACTGTTTTAAAGGCGAATTCCAGGTTAAAGCGTACGTTTTTATTTAATTACTTCCGTAACTTATTAAACTAATAAAACCTAATATAATTTCGTATCCGAAAAGACGAATCCGTTATATAATACAAAATAATACCTTAAATAATTCCTTAATTATATTTATATTTTCCGGAAAAATTTACGAAAAAATTAATTATACTAATTATTTAACGAATACTTTAAAAATAACAACCGAAATTAAATAAGCTTATAATTAGAACTTTACGACATATACTTATAAAGATCGTAAATACGAAATTTTTTAAAAAAGTAATAACGATTTTATAAAATAGGGTTTAAAATTAATATTTCTAGCGATTAAAGAAATAAGGCTTTTTTTAAAAAAGAATTTACGAGAATAATATATTAAGTTAATTAAATCCGGCAAGATATATAATAATAAATTCTTAATTAATACCTAATAGGAATACCGTAAAAAGCTAAAGTAAATCTCGAAATCGGCAAAAAAGCTAAACGAATAAATCGTAAAATAGTGAAAAATCATAGCTTAAAAATAACGATATAAAATTCTAAAAACGAAAACGACGATCGTATAAGTTAACGACCTATGTATAATATTAATTCTTATTATAAATATTTAAATAATTACGTTCTAAATAATAGAGAAACCGAGATTAATAACGGTGTAATTAATCTTATAAAATAACGGTTAACCTTTTAAATTACTGGATTATAATTTATTTATAACTTATATCGAAAAATATTAAAGTAACGTTTCCGATTTTTTATAGGATATCCGTAAACTTTTTTAATTAAAACGATTTTAATTAAAAAAATATTAAGGATAACCATTAACCGTAAAAAAGGATTTTAAAACGTAAGTTAAAATAAGGAAATCGTAATGATTTTTATTTAAACCGAAACGGTAATAAGCAAAAACGTTAAAAATTGGATATATAAAAAACCCGTTATAAAACGTATTTAAACTTTTTTATAAGCTTTTTTAATATTATTACGTATTTCCTAGTAAAACTCCGGTAAATTTCCGCTTTAACGATAGGATAGTAATATACGTTTAAAGCCGGATATCTTTTAATTAATTGTTAAAGGAAAAAATTAACCGCCTGTCGAAAAGTATAAAAAAAATAATTACCTAGGAAATAAATTAATTTCTAAAAACAATAAAACGGATTTTAATATGTTTTTTAATTTTTAATTAACGTAATACGATAAACGTTACGTTTTGCCTTTTAAGAAATTTATTTATTTTAGATTTAAGGTATATTATATATATTTTTAATTTTATTAACAGGTTTTTAAACCTTAAATAAACCGTATAAAATAATAAGGTATATATAAATAACAGTTTTATTCCGATTAAAAGATACGGAAAGGTTAATATAATATTTTAAAACTATAGCGGTATAAAAGTATTACGTTTGTACGACGTAGCTTATTACGAAAGCTTTATATATAACCTGGTATTTTTCCGGCAATTCCGGAAAAAAAAATATTAATAAAATAATTGAAAAATTAATAATTTTATCCGAAATAAATAGAATTAAATAATTATTACGTTAATAAATAAATTTAATTAATTCGTTATCGAAAATATTAACGTAATAATTACTTATATAACTTTTGTAATTTATAAATAAAACGTTAATTCGTAAATAACGAAATTATTACGGACCGGTAACGGTATTATATAATAGTTAAAATTAGGTTATTTAAGGCTTAAAGTAATTATTTAGTTATTGTTTAATATAAACGGAATCCGCTTAAAAGGTTTTATAATAATTAAACATTAGGTATATAATAAGGTAAAGGTTAAAAAATAAATACGTTACTAGCTTAAAAAAGGAATTTTTCGATTAAGTCAAAAAATTATTATTAATTTTATAAATTTCGAAAAAGATGTAAAAAAATATACATATATTATATTAGTTACCGATAGATATTTAAGCTTTATCTGAGATATTTATTTTAAAAACCGAAAGTAAAATATATTAATTATAACGTTTAAATATTCTCCTTAAAGGAGACGTAACCGTGGAACTAAATTAAATAAATGGATAGATTGTACTATCGGTTGCTAAGTTTTACTAAACCCTAACTTTCTTACAGTTATAAGACTGGCGAAAGGTCGTAAAGCAGCTATTTTATACGGACTTACGGTTTACCGCGAAAAGTTTAATATCTCCTAAGTTATTATTTAAGATTCCTTTTACCAAACCGTAAAGCTAAAGGGTATAAGGTTTATTAAGGTCGAAATTTGTCGGCATTACGTAATAATCGGTTTCGAAATAAGGCTTTTCGTAACCGAGATATAATTTATTATTATTATAAAAACTATTAATAATTACCGTATTCGAAAATATTAGCTAAAATATTTATCGTATTAATTATTAATATAATTATTTCGTATCTTTAGCTCAGCCTGGATAATACGGCTTAAACTTAACGACCTTATATAACGTTTAGATATTTCCTAGAAGTTTTAAAAACCAGGATAAGGTTTTTCTATAAGTAATCGAATACGATAATAAGGTTTTAAAAAATTATTAATTTCGAGATATATTATAGTTTTTTTTAATATTATATATCTAAGCTTAGAACGGGGGTATAAAGCGTTTAAAAAATGTAATTAAAAAAAACGATTACGATACGAAATAGCGTTAAGTTATTTTCGTTCCTAATCGTACATATCTTTAAAATAGTAATATACTTATATAACCATACTTTTAAATATGCATTTTTTTTAGTAAAGTCTATATAAAATTTATTATATTTACCTTGTATATAAAGACGGCGTTATAATATTTAATTAAAAATTATAATAAGCTTATTTACAAATATATAACTATAGAGTTTATATTATGATAATTATAATTATAAAGAAAAAATAAAGATTTTAAAAGTTAAATTTTAAAATATAAATTAATTTTTTAATCGGTTACCGATTTACGAATATTTAGGAAATTTAAAATCCGTTGTTTAATAAGGTTGTTATTATTTAAAACGTATAATTTAACGAAAAGGTTACCTTTTTAAATAATATTAAAAATTTAAAAAATAATTTTAAAAAGGTATTAGCGTAAAAGACGTACGGGATAGGAAAAACCGAGTTTATTCGTAAGGGATTAATTACCTTTATACGATTACTATATTCGAATTATTTCCGTTTTTTAGATTATTATTATTATTAACGTTTACTTTAATAACTGTTACGATTATTACGTTAATAAAAGGAATAAAAATAACTTTAAGCTTTTTTTATATTGTTTAATTTAAAGTAACGGTAAAAAACGAAAATACCTTACGGGTAATAAAAGTAAACTTCCTATATATTCCGTATTAAAAAGGTCTTATCCGAAACGAATATAAGGTATAGAAAACCGCATTTAATGTAAAACGTTTAATTTTTTTTTTAAGTACGTACGATAACCGGCCGGTAAGTTACGGAAGTTTAAGGAAATTAATTACCCGAAATACGTATTATTTTAATCGGAAAAATAATAATATTTTAGTAAATAAAAAGATATTTAAGTTGTAAAACCGGGTATATAGGTATAATTTACCGTTACCGCCGTAAGGTTATAAAAAGCTAAATATATACCCGTTAAAGGAGATGTTTCGTAAAGCCGAAAAGGTTTATTTATACAAGGTCGTTGGGTTCAAGCCGTATTATCCAGGCTGAGCCAAAGATACGAAGTAATTACACTAATAATTAACACGATAGATACTCTACCCAGTATCTTCGAACACGGCAACTAAAAAGGTTTATTTATAAAATTATAAAAAAATACGATTTTGGAAAGTAGTTAATTAATTTTTTACTAAAGGGAAATAAGTTTTAAGATATATATAAATATACGTTTATAAGTTTAATAAATATAGCTAGTTTTAAAAATATAAAACCCGTTTTATTATATAAGGTAATTAATAATTAAAAAACGTTTATAATAATATATACGTATTTATTTTAGCTGGAAAGTTATTTAAAACTTTAATCGTTATTACGGTTAGATTTAATTTAAAATTAAAGCAGTATAATGTTATTAACGTTTTTATTAACGCTTAGTTACTTTATAAAATATATATAAAGATATTCTTAGGATATCCGTAACGTAATATAATTTTCCTAATTAAAAAGATATTATATAAATTAAAAAAGTTACTTTTATTTTAGTAGAAGGAATTTATTAAGACGTTTAAAAATTTAGGATTTAACTTTATTCCTTATAAACGATATTATAATAATATATCGCAAGGAAAATTAAAACCTTGTTAATTAATTAATTTAACAAATTCGAGAACGGTATACCTTTATAACAGGTAAAAACTTATAATAGTTCCTAGGTATTAAAATAATTAAAGATAGATTTAATAAGAAAATCTAATTATTTTAATCCAACTTTATAAATAAGCTGGTTAACTTAATTTTAAAAAAAAATTAAATAACTTTTTAAAAACGTTTATAACTAACGTTAAATTATTGCCGAATCCTGATCTGGCTTATTTAGGCTTTATTAATAAATACTAAAAGAAAATCGGTTTTATCCTTTACGTAATAAATAATACGTAACCCGATATATCCTTTGTCGTATCCCGATTTGCCCGTTTTAACTTAAACCTTAACGACGTATATTACAAAACTCTTAATCGAATTATATTATATCTAATCGAGATTAAAACGTTAACGTTATAATTCGAAAGTAAAAATTCGTTAAATACCTGGAATAACGCCTTCTTTACAAATAATATAATTAATCGAAAATTTTTTCAAATTTACGTTATAAAACTATTAAGAAAAGTAATAAAATAACAGGCAAATAAACAAAACATAATAATTACTTTTATAACAGAAACGAAATTATTATCCTCTACGTAAATTACAAAAAAAACCTTATTTAGTTTTCGATTAATTAAAAAGCTAAAAGTTACCCTAAATATTAAACCGCTAAAGATATAATACGATAATTAACAAATTATACGACTTATTAACGCTAACGTCGCCCTATTATAAACGAAATTATAGTACGTAAATATATATAACTACTAACTATAAAAAATCGCAAAAAAAAACTTAATTAAAATAAACTAACGTATTAAATAAGCGAGTTGCGCGGACAAGCGAGTTGCGCGGTTTTTTTTAACTTTCTTACCATTTAACTTTAATTATTTATTTTTTAATACCATTTTTACGGAACGGTTTATAAAAGAAATTAGAATAGATTTAGCTGTTTAGGTTAAAAGACCTTAAATTTTTTTATATAAAACTTGGTTTTATATATACGGTTGCATTTTTTACTTTAAAATCCTGATATAATAGTAAATTTACTTAACCCGATACCGTACTTAATTTGCGAAAATTAACGCCGACCAAAGAAAAATCTATTATTAACCGAATCCTTAACTTAGATATACAAACGTTTCCTGTTTAATTTTAATACGTTAAAGATATAACTAATTTATTATTAATTTAATACGTTATAGAATACGTCGAAGTTAAATAGGTATCGAATTTTGTTAAACGGTAATAAAAACTTTAAACGCGTTTAAATTAGAAAATCGATTATTAACGGGTATTATGCAAAAATTTAAAAATATTTCGTAAATGGTTTAAGTTTATTCGGGTTATAATCGTAAAATACGGTATTACGGAAAAGATATTTACAATTTCGACAAAACTGGATTTTTAATAAGGTTTCTTATAATAACGGATATAGTAATTATTAATGCCGAAAAATATAAAAAATTTAAATAAATTTAATAAAAAAATAAAAAATAAATTACAATTATCCAGGCCATTAATTTTTAAAATTAAATTATATTATTATTTATTATTATAACGGGGAAAAATTATTTTAAATTTTAGTTCCGTAATAATTTATTACTAATAACCGGTTAAAAAATTATATTAAATAATAATAATTAAATAACGAACGAATTAAGTTTAAAATAAATTTAATATTTCGATTAATATACCCGAACGCATACGAAAAAATCGAAATATCTTTTTATTTTCGATAATTACAAAAGTTATTATTCGATAAAATTCGAAAAATATTACGTTAATTACGATATTATTATACTTTATATACCCGTATATTCGTTATATAAATTCCAACCTTTTAACATATTTTATTTTTCTTTTTTAAAACGCATTTATTCGTTATATATCGAAAATTTAATACGACGTTATTATACCTATATCGCCAAAAAAAATTTCCTTACCGGTTTTTACGATACGTTTAAAATTATTATAACGTCCGATAATATTAAATCCGGATTCGTTACAATTAATTTCGTTCTATTCGATCTTAATATTATTCTTTTTAAATTCGAAATTTTTCCAGTTATACCTACGCCAATCGTCTTCCCGTTAACCTTTACCAATTTTATTTTTCTGCTTATAAAAATTCCTAAAAATATTAAAAAAGTTAAAAAATAAAAACGTTACTTACAAAAAAATATTAAAAATTACCAGGGTAACTCGCCGACAAAAATTATTAAATCGGTTAATTTTTTAACTAAAAATTAATTAATATTTTAATACAAAATTACTTTTTTTAAACAAAAAACCGCTTAATTACGCAAAATTAATTATATCTTAAACAAACGTCGGAAAACTAAAAATAAACGTCTTTAAAAAAAAAGGGATATTTACTATATAAAAAAAACAAACTTTTCTAGCCGAAAAAAAAAGGATAATGGAAAAATATATCTAATAACGGTTAAAAATAATTGTCGTAAAAAGGTTAAAATAAAAGAACGGAAATATAACGTTTACGGCAAACCCGGATATAATACGTATACTTATAAAAAAGCTATAAAAACGTCTAACAAAAAAAAATCCGATTAATTTAAATTAATACGATATATTATTATTAAATTATTTAAATTAATTATTATAAGGTGCCAAAAACCGCGCAGCTTGCTTATTTACGTAGCTCGCTTATCTAATACGTTATACGTTTATAAGTAATATACTAATTAATAAACTAATTAAAACCTTATTATACGAACCATTTAAGCACTTTAAAAAATAACCAGGACTAATAAATATTACGAAAGCCTTTAAGCGACAAAGAAACACCTTACGAATAATTTCGGAAAAGAAATTAACTAATTAAAAGGATTTAATCGTTAAAAAAAATTAAATAAAAAGCTATAGCTTTAAAAAGTAATAATATATAACAATTAACGCTATAAATGCTTTAAGGCGTTAAAAAGGTATATTAACTAGTAAAAAGTGCTAAAGGCATTTTAAATACGAAAAAGGTCCTTTTAATCGGAAAATATATATTCCGTTACTAAGTTATAAAAAAGCTGTACGCGTATAAGAAATATACGTAACTTAGCCTAATATAACAATATAACTGATGTCCCCTATATCTGATAACAACTGCTGCCTAGGACAGCCTTTGTCTAGGAACCATCCTTTACACAGCTAAACGTATATGTAAGGGCGATTGCTCCCAGACTTCTTTAGTCTTTCCTAGAACAACTATGCGCTATTCGCTAGATTTCTACATTTAATCACTGTAACTACTGATAGTATATTATAAAAATATATTATAATATTATAACGTAAATAAAGTTAATTAATTTATTTTATAAAAGAATAGTTTAAAAATATACGTAAGATAAAAACTAAACGTTATAAAAGGGTTAATATTAAATAAAAGCTCGAAATAAAATTAAAAACGCCGACAATATTAGCTCGGAATTAATTTACTTAATATCGGCAATTGGTGCTTTCAAGTGCCCGCGGCTGGTGCGTCTAGGCTGTAGATGCTGCTTAGGACAGCCTTTATCCAGGAACCATCCTTTGTATAGTTAAACGTATATATAAGGGCGATTGCCCTTAAACTTTTTTAGTCTTTCCTAAAATAATTATGCGCATTTTGTTAAATTCCTGCATTTAATTATTATAACTGCTAACATAATAACATCTTTTAGTTAATTAATAACCGTAATACGTTAAACGGAATAATTATTTATAAGTTAAGTTAATAGAAAAAATACGAAACTTAAAAAAAAATCGCTTAGTTAATTTAAAAGAAAATAAACGGTTAACGATGGTAAACAAGTAATAGGAACGTATTTTAAGGTAGTTCCCTGCAATCGAACAAAGCAGTTTATCCGATAAGGGTTTTGTCCTTATGCGGGATAGGAAATATACGAATAACGATTTATTTTTTTTTCTTTTCGATTAGGAAGACCTTCAAGACGAAAAATTTTATAGTAAAGGGGAAGAATAAAAGCCCATAATAAACGTAACGGCAGAAAAGAAACCTGCTTTCGAAATTTCCATAAAGGAAGTTATATTACCTTAATAACGACAGTTAAAAAACCGATATAAAATCCCTATATAGAAATAACAGCCTTAATTAAAATTAAATAAGTTTTATACGTTTTTAAGCATTAATTTAAGTAAGATTAAAAAAGACGTTAAGGTACGAAAATATAAATACAGGTTGGTCGAAAATAAAATTAAAAATTTAAAGTTTTAATAAAAGAAAAAAGACGATATAATGGAACGAATAAATAATATTTTAAAGCGATTATTAAATATACCTTAGTTCGGGGGCGTACTTTAATAAAAACCGTTTTAATTAAAGGTGATACGGAATTTACGAAATGTAAATATTCGTAAAAGCGCCCTATAAAACGTTTAAGGGATGGGAGGTTTATAGGAAGCCCTTATCGCCGTCGAAAACGATATAAAAAAGATTAACCCTTTAAAAAAAGGCGAAACGTAATTAAGGAGGTAATTTATTAAAAAGTTTAATTCTCCGAAAAAGGAAAAAAGCAAAAAAAAAAAAAAAAATTACGCAAAAAAAAAAAATGTAATACGTAAAAACCCCGACAATTCGAATAAGTTACCTTTAAATTTGTTTAAAGGCTTCCGAAAACGAAAAAGCTATCGTAATAATTCCTTTAATATCCCCAGCAGCTTTTTAAGCCCTAGTAATTTAAATAATTTTAACGAATTAAACGTTCGTTTAAAAGAAAAAAAGAAAAACTTTAAAAAGTTTAATAATAATATAAAGTTACGTTAAAAACGCTTTAATTTCTTATTAGATAAGGAAAACTATTTAATAGGTTAGGTTAATTAAGAATTTTGGAATAACGTTTTAATATTTGTTTTTAAAGAAATTAACTATAAAGACGGAATAAAACTGAAATAACTTAATTAATTACGCTTCGTAAAAGTTATTATTAAAATATATAAAAGGGCGCCGTTAAAGTTAATTACAGGTATCAAGAAAAAACGAAAATGTTAAAAACTTTTAGGAAAACCTACGTAGTAATAGGTAAAACTAAATAAAAGTTTTTTTAAAAAAAATTTAGCAAAATTATATACGATAAAGGAAACCCCGTATAGTTTATTACGAAATTTTAAAAACTGTTACGAAAAATTAAAAACTATAACATAAAGTTTAGATTAAAGGAATAAATTATTATATTTTTTACTGCTATAAAGAACCGCGTTAATAACTAATACAAAACGATTTAATTAATACTTAAATAAACCAGTTATTCCTTCTAGCAGCTAATCGACGACTTTAACAACGAATTTTATAACCGTACTAATAAAAAGAAAAACGGGAAATTCTATAACGTTTAAAAAAATAAGGGAAAAGGTAACAATAATAATAACAACTTCCGAAATAACAGGCCCGCATAAAATAAAAACGGAAAGCCACTTTGTTTTAACTATAGCAAATACGGACACCTAACGAAAAACTGCCCCGAGCCGTAAAAAAAAAACGGCAAAGGAAAGAAAAGAAAACGTAACTAACGTTAAGGTAATAATAAATAAAATAACTAAAATAATAACTTTCGTAACGCCCATAACGGCAATAGGAACAAAAAGTAATTTATTCTTAACGGCTTAAAAGATCTATACCGATTAAACGGAAAAACCTTTAGCGCTTGCGTTAAAAAACAACAACTGGAGAACTTTATGCAGTAATATAATAAGATAATTTAAAAGGCAGCTTAAAAAGTTCTAATAGCTAAACGCTTTAAAACCGGAGGAACTTTAACGGCGGAACGCTTTAAAGCCCGGAAAGCTTTAGTAAATAAATGTATTAAAACTTAGGTAACTAATCGCCCAAAGTTACAAAAAAATAAACGTTTTAAAGGAATTATTAAAAAAAACGTTATATTCCTATACGTTTATTTCTTTTGCGGAAATAACTTAAATAAGCTGCTTTAAAACTTAAAAACGAACGTTAATATTACGAATAATATTAACAACTTTAAAAAGAACATTATAATAAATATTAAATTTAAGGGAATCCAAATTATAACGGATAAAGGACCCGTAATTATTATTTTTATCAATATCGTTAAATAACTTTTAAAAAGGCTTAATAAAGAAAAAAACGAAATTATAATTAAATATACGTTATATATTAACAATTTCCTTTTAAAAATATTTTCCGGGGAGATATTTTATAAAAAAAAAGGTTACCTAAATCGTAACGCTTTAATAAGCCTTAATAGGACTTAATTATTAATAATTAACGTTTTTCGGAAAGGATTTTTTTTATAGTTTTATAAAAAACCGGAGCCTATTATTAAAGCCCCGGACCTAACAAACGATAAAAACTATTAATAAAAATACGTATTAAAAAAGGTATCCAATAAGGAAAACGGCGATAACTTAATAAATAACTTAAAACGCGTACTTTTAAACGTTTTTAAAAACGGGAAAGTTTTAATAACGGACGAAGTTATAAAAAAAATCATTTTTTAATATTACCGCTTTTGCTACCCTAATACCGAACGACTAATATAGACTATTAAAAGGTTTACGGGGATAAATTTAAACCTTAACGATATTAGGAATATCCCTTATACGGTATATAACGAAAGGAAAATATAGAAAATATTATTTATAAACCTTTAAAAATAAAAGAAATATGTAAAAAATATTATTCGTTTAAAAACAAAAACGAAATTTAATAAAGTTTATACGCATATATTACACGAATTACAAAACGTTTAAAAACGCTAATATTAAACGAAAAAGGCAAACGTAAAAAAATATAAATCCTATATTTTAACGGCAGCAGGAAGTTCCGTATAACGATAATTAAAAAATTTTACGTTACGGAAAATATCGAACTGGTAATTTCTAACGTATATAATTAATATTAAAATAAAGTTACAAAACGAAAAATATAATTTCTATAAAACGAAACGTATATAATCTTCGTATAAATAAAAATCCTTATATATTTTTAAAACTTCGTAATAAAGATAATAACGTATATTATTAATAAGATAGGCCAGTTTACGATAAAAAATATAATATTAATTAAATACTTTAAAAACGTATTCGAATTAAATAAATTATATAAACCTAATAACAGTTATTTTCGAATTTTCGGCAGTAAATATATAATTTTAATTAATAAAAATTATCGGATTAAATTAAAAAAACTAATAACTTATAAAGTAAAAAAAAAGTATTGCTAAATTATTAAAGGATATATAATTATAAAATATAGTTATTAAAAGGCAGTAAGTTATTTATAATACCGTATATTATTATTTACAAAAACCTGGAAAAACTAAGTAAATCTCTTAGCTTTAAAAATATTATCCAATTACTTTTATAACTTATACCAAAACGTTTAAAATACCGTTAAAAACAAGGCGTAAAAATAAAAAATAAAAACGATAACGTCGTTTTAAAGAACGATACGAATTAAAAAACAAAATAAGTTAAACGTAAATAAGGACGCCCGAAAAAAACTATCTTTAAGCTATATATTTTAAAGGCCTTAAATAAAACTTTAAAGTTAATTTAAAAACTAAAGCTAACCTTAACCTAAAAGAGCAAAGGCGAAAGTAGCTTATATACCTTCTATTTTAACCTATTAACGTTAAATAACAATAAAAACCGTTTTAATAACTTTAAAAATACCGATCAAGTTATCCGGAACGTTTATAAATACGAACAAGTAATTAATATATTAAATATTAATATCTATAGGTTATTTATTATTATAAATAACGGCCCGACTTTAAAAAAAATTATAAAAAGCCTAGAACGAAAAATATAACTTAAGGTTATTTTTACAGAAATTAAAAAGAACCTTTCGCCCGGAACCTTTAAGTTTACGTTCTTTAACGAAATTATTTAAAGATACCTTATTAATACTAAATAAGTATTAAAAAAAATATACGTTTATAAAAAAATTAAATAAATATAAAATACGTATTTACGTAAAAAAATTAATTATAACGAATTAATAACAAATACCGTAAAGGTAATATATTAAAAAATCTTAATAACGTTAACCGCCCTTTTAAAGTAATATATATTTTAAATAAACTTTATTATTACGTACTTAAACGGTAAATTAAAGGAAAATATTTATATAAAGTAATTTCCGATATTAAAAAAGTATTTTAATACGTATTTAAAAGATAAAAAAATATATAGATTCTTCCTTAAAAGGGTTATTAAGTTGATAAACCTACTGTACGGCCTAAAGCAGGCCGGAGCTATTTAGCAGAAAAATATAAGAAAAATACTTACGAAATAAGGCTTTTATCCGTTAACTTCGGACAACGTGATATATTATAATCTTAAAACAGGAAACGTTATCGCCTTATACGTAAATAACTTCCTGCTTTTCGGCCTTAATAGGCAGCATTTTAAAAATATCGCTAAGAAAATTACTAAGAACGTTCCAATTAAGAACTTAAATAACGCGGACTAATATTTAGGCGTACGAATTATCCGTTCCTTATTAATAGGAAATATCAGGCTAAATTAATAATAATATATTAAAAAGTTATTAAAAATAATTAACTTAAACGAAATAAAAAAAGAGCTTATATTATTCGTTAAAGATCATTTAAAATACGTTGTAAAATATAACGGCATAATTGGTAAAAAAAAAAGTTTAAATATACGAACCTGATAAGGAAATTTAACTTTTCGAATTATATTAGCAAATTAAATATAACGTTTATAACGTTAATATAAGCAAAGTTTATAAATAACCCGTTACCTAAATATTAGAAATATATTAAAAAACTGCCGAAATACTTAAACGGTATAGTAAATATATTTTTTCGGTACCGGAAGTTACGAAAAAATTACTTATATTATAAGTATAATAACTTAAAATTATTCGGAATAATAAATACAAACTTTGCAGATAACTGCGAATTAATAAAGTTTATAATAAGGTATGTATTTTTTATAACTAGAGTACTTATTTTATAAATTTCGAAATTACAAAATGTTATTATTAAATATATTACGAAAGTAAAATACGTAAAAACAAAAATAACAATTATAAAGGCAGCTAAGATTAAAAACTTTTTAACAAAGTTAAAGCTTATACTTAAAGGTTTTATTCCTATTTTAAAAAATAATATAAGTACGTTTAAATAAGTAAAAAAAACGTAAATAATATAAAAAAAGCGTTATATTCGAATTAAATATTATTACGTACGTTAGGAAGTCCAAAAGGGAAATATTAGTTTTTAATATATAAAAAGCAAAAATAATTCTGCCGACGGACTTATAAAGTTATTTAATAAGGCAAATTTCGAACGGTTTATAACTAATTTAAAATTTAAGAAAATATAAGAAAAGTTAAAAGATACTTAAGATTTAATTAAAACAATTAATAAAAAAATAATCCTGTTAAACTCCCTTTATATAGAAAAAAAGGCGTTTCCTTATTAAAACTTATTTTTCGTTATTAAAAATAATAACCGCGGTATTTTTTTTACGATTACCCGAAAATATCCGTTTACTTATTAATTTTAAAGCTTTAACCTTTTATAAAATTACCTATTTATATATACTTATAATTTTTTACGTTAATTTTTACTTAAAAACGTTAACATTTTATATATAGCTTATAATTAATTAATATCTTTTAATTAACCGGAAAAAAACTTTTACTTAATAGCTTTTTGCAAAGGGGGATTTAAAAAGTAATAATTTTAATTACTTATTAATATTGCCGTTAAAAAATAAAACCAATTTTTAAAATTATAAGATTTTTAACGTAACAGGCTGGTATATATAAAGCGTTTTCCCATATTAACGCCTAACCTGGTCCGAAACGTTTCGGAAAAAGTGGGCCCCGTATTCCGGAACGGTTACGAAAAAACGGTAAAGCGAAAAAACCGGCTTTTTAATATAACGGTTAATTATGCAGCTTTATTTTAAACGAGAATAACGGAAATAAAGGTTTAAATCCTATATAGATTAAAGATTTTAATAACTTTTAATGGATTTTCCTAAAATTTTAAATCTAATTTTAAAAAATTACGTAAATAAAGTTACCTAATGCAAAAGGGCGTATTGGCAATTGGTGCTTTTAAGTGCCCGCGGCTGGTGCGTCTAGGCTGCAAATGCTGCCTAGGACAGCCTTTGTCCAGAAACCATCCTTTATACAGTCAAACGTATATATAAGGGCGATTACCCCTAGATTTCTTTAGTCTTTCCTAGAATAACCATGCGCACTTTGCCAGATTCCTGCATTTGATCACTGTAACTGCTGATACTTAAAGATTAAATAACGGTAAAAAAAAATACGAAGTTAAGCGTTATTTATACCGTTTAAAAAGTTAAAGTTTGTATATACGCTAGTATACGGTATAAAAAACCCGGACGCTACTTTTAATTTAAATATTTAATTTAAATTTTTTTTTTCCGAATATTAATTTTAATAAAGCGGAAATAAACGTAATGAGAATTACGGAATTAATTATTAAAAATATTAGTAAATTAAGGCTAACCTTAATAATATTAAGATTAACTTATAACGTAACGTTTATATAACCGGTAATTAGGTAAAAATAAAATAAAATAATTTTGTAGTATTAATTAATATTTTAAAACGAAAAAAAAATCGATAATAATAAACGCCGTAAATATAAAAATGTTTTACAGATATTACGAAATATTTACATAATTTAATATAAAAAGCGTAAAGTATTATCATTATATATTACCGTTTCCGAAATATATTTTTAAAAAAAATTAAACGTAATATAAATATAGAAAATATAAACCGGATTCGATATTAAAATATAAAATTATGTAAAATACGAATTATATATATTAATAAATAATTAAACGAAATTTTTTTAAAAGTAATAACTTGTAAACGTAAAAATAAACGTATTAAAGTTTAATAATAACGATTTATATATTTTTACTATATAATTTAACTAAATATTAATCCTAACCCGTTATTAAACGTATATAAAAAATTAATATTCGATAAAATAATAAATTATATTGCTACCTTATTTATTTAATAATTATTTAATAGAGAATATTATTAATTTTTAAATTAAACGTTATAAAAAAATAACTAAGTCGATATAATAAATTAATTAATTATTAATAATATAATTTTTATTAATACATTTAAACAATTTATTTATAATATATAATATATTTTTATTTTTATTTTTTTGAATATATTTTTTATAAAAATACTAGTTTACGAAAATTTATATTTAAAATCGGATTATTTTACTTTATTAATTATAATTTCGAAATATTATTCTTAGGTAACGAAAACCGATTTAAAGGTTTTTACCGAGTTAGTAATAATAAAAACTATTATTTTATTAAATAAAAAAACCGTTAATATTTTAAGAAATTTAAATAACCGAATAAATAAATTAATAGAAATTTTCGAAATTATATTAAAAGTTATAAATAAACCGATTAAGGCTTAAATTTATACGGTATTTTATTAAACGAAAAAATATTAAAAGGTATATATTATACAAGGTAAAGTACTATTAAGGAATCTAGCTATATACAGCTGATCCGTTCACTATATTATATATAAGGTTATCGAAATTAATAAATTATAAAGTATACGGATACGAATAACGTTTTATATAAAATTATAAGATAATATAAGTTAAGTTTTAATTTTAATATATTTTCGTTTAAAATTAGATATTATATAAATAAAAATTCTCTTTAGAGGAGACGTAACCTTGGAACCAAATTAAACAAATAGATAGATTATATTATCGGTTGCTAAGCTTTATTAAACCCTAACCTTACAGCCCTTATCGACGACCATTCTTAACGGAATTCTAGACGGTTTTCGCAATCCGGAGTAACCGGATAAACTATCGTTTGTAATTTTCCTTATATCGATTTAAAAGTTGAATTTTAACGTTTTTAAACCCGTTATCGTTATTTTCCAGTTTTGCCAGTAATTCTTTTATAAGCCGGATATTTCTTGGTATAAGTTTGTATAAAAACTGATTATTTCCGCCGTTTTAAATTAAATTATATTTGAAAATTAAAAGTAAAACCCGATTTTTTTTAGATAAGTTGTTAATATCGACGGAGGTGTCGATATATTTTGCTTGGTTAATTATTTTATTTAAGTCGGGTAACTTAATTAAGACCGTTTCTATCGAGATTTAAGAGATACGGAATATTAGGACTTTATATTCGGATTTAGCCAGTATATTTTAGTTATTTTGATTAATAAGGGTTTGAAAAGTTTTAAAATTAATCGAAATTAAAGAAATTGTAAAACTGGCGAAAGGTTGTAAAGTAGCTATTTTATACGGATTTAAGGTTTATTGTAAAAAGTTTAATATTTTTTAAATTATTATTTAAGATTCCTTTTATTAAATTAGCTAAAAGGTATAAGGTTTATTAGGGTTGAAGTTTATCGGCATTACGTAATTGGTTTTAGGATAAGGCTTTTTGCGATTAAGGTATAATTTATTATTACCATAAAAACTATTAATAATTACCGTATTCGAAGATATTAGGTAAAGTATTTATCGTATTAATTATTAATGTAATTACTTTATATCTTTAGCTTAGCCTGGATAATACGGCTTAAACCTAATAACCTTATATATAAATAAAAATAAAGTAAGTAAAATTAAGGTATTATAAGCGGAAATTTTAAAATATTATTTCGTAAAAAATAATTTAAAATATAACTTTTTTAAAAGTTAAAAACCGAACGAAATAAAATTGTGTTAAGATAATATAATAACGTTAGAAATAGTTAAAAAATATATATTTAATATATTTAATATTTTATTAGATGTAAATAACGTAATAATTAAGTTTTTTCGAAAATTATAATAATATATAGAATTATATATATAAGGTCGTTAAGTTTAAGCCGTATTATTTAGGCTAAGCTAAAAATACGAAATAATTATACTAATAATTAATACGATAAATATTTTACCTAGTATTTTCGAATACGGCAATTATTAATAGTTTTTACGATAACGATAAATTATATCTCGGTCGTAAAAAACCTTATCCCGAAACCGATTACGTAATGCCGATAAGCTTTAACCCTAATAAACCTTATACCTTTTAACTAGTTTAGCAGGGGGAATCTTAATAACTTAAGAGATATTAAGCTTTTCGCGGTAAACCTTAAGTTAGTATAAGATAGCTTTGCGACTCTTCGCCAGTCTTACAACTTTTTCAACCTCGATTAATTTTAAGGCATACCGTCCAAGTCCGAATATAAAGTCCTAGTACTTCGTACCTCCGGAATCTCGACGGAAACGGTTTCGATTAAGTTACCCGACCTAAATAAAATAATCGGCCGAATAAAATATATTAATATATTTATCGATATTAATAACCTTTCCGAAAAAAATTAAATTTTATTTTTAATTTTCGGATACGATTTAATTTAAAACGGTAAAAATAATCGATATTTACGTAAATTTATATTAAAAAATATTTAACTTATAAAAAAATTATTAGTAAAACTGAAAAATAATAATAATAAGCTTTAAAACGTCGAAGTTTAACTTTTAAATTAATATAAAGAAAATTACGAATAATAATTTATCCGGCTGTTTTAAATTGCAAAAACCGTTTAAAATTCCGTTAAGAATAATCGTCGATAAGGGCATAATTAAACAGTTTAGAGTTACTTTGGAATAAGACGCCTGTAAAAAGGTTAGGGTTTAGTAAAGCTTAATAACCGATAATATAATCTATTTATTTGTTTAATTTAGTTCTACGGTTACGTCTTCTCTAGAGAGAATAGAATTATATATATGAGATATTTTCGAAATAGTATTCGAATTCTTTTATTTTTTAACCGTATAATATAAGGCCGAAATATTAATAATATTAAAAATCGGTAAACGAAACCGGATATTATTCCGTATAGAGCTATTTATAATATTATTTTTTTATTTAAGTTAAGGATTAAAATAGTTAATTATAAAATATATATCGGTAATTATGTTACATTTTTAAAACTGGGGTTTTATATTCTAGTTCTAAGTTACTTATTTCTAACTGGTTAAGGGGAGGAGAAGTAACTAGATATAACCTTTAACTTTTTTATTCTTATAATTTTAAAGCTATAAATTAAAGCCTTTTTAATCTTTTTAAAGCTTTAATAATAAATTATTATATCTATCGGTAAGCTTTTATAGCTTTAAGATTGTTATAAAGCTATTTAAACCTCGCCGTCGCCTTAAAAGCTATTAAAAGATTTTTTATCCGTCTTATATAAGTTTTCCTACCCCCCCGGAATAAAGTTAGCTTCGTATTTACTACGTTTCGACCGTTCGTTATTATTCTTCCGTTTCGAGTAATCCTTTACTATATAGCCGTATTTATCATAGATAAAGTAAAGTGGCTAGCTTTTCTTATTTTATAAGGGCTTGTTTTATCGGTTTTACTTTGCGTTATAACTGTTGTTGTTTTTTTTTTTTTTTTTTGAATCTTTTCCTCGAAATTCGGTAATAAAATCGTTATATACCTAGTTTATTATCATGGTTAAGTGCTAACGAAGTATTTCTTTTATTCGACCTTTTATAAGTTTAATAACGACTGTTATACAAGGTCGTTAGGTTTAAGCCGTATTATTCAGGCTGAGCTAAAGATACGAAGTAATTACACCAATAATTAACACGATGGATACTCTACCCAGTATCTTCGAACACGGCATAACGACTGTTATAAAAGTTTTTTTTAACGTTAGTAATAACCGCGGCGGTTAATTTAGTTTTATTAATATAGTTAAACTTTGCCGAATTACTGTTATAGTACTTAATTATTATTAGAGTTACTTAAATAACTATTTTTTATATTTTTAAATTATTACTACTTTATAGCCGATTTTCCTCGTTAAGTTTAAAGTTAAAGTTTTTTTAATCTAGGTACGTATTCCTTTTTTTTTAGGCGTTACCCGACAGTTTAATAAACGCCTTTATTAATTGTTTTACGTTAAAGCTTTCCGATTAACTCGTTACGTTTTTTTCAGACGTTATCTTAGCTTTTTTTAGTTTTTAGGTTCTTTCGAACGTTACCGGTTCGACGAGCCTTTGCTTTTAATCGATAACGACCTTACGTATATAGACGCTTTTCTTTCTTAAACGGAAGCGATTAAAGGTGTTTTAAAGGTTTTTTTTTTTTTTTTTTTTTTTAAAAAAAACCCCCAGAGCCGATTCGTTTTCGACAGATTTATTTTTAAGCGCCTTTACGCCGAACCTGCCGTCTAAGTTTTCCGTACCGAAGCGAGCGGTACCTTAAGTGCAACATAAAATAGGTGGATTAGGATATTAATTTTTGCTAAAGAACGGAACCAGAAATTACTACTGTATCGGTAATTATGCTACATTTTTAAGATTGAGGTTCTATATCCTAGTTCTAGGTTACTTATTTTTAACTAGAAAGAGAGAAGTAGCTAGATATAGCCTTTAAGTTCTTTATTCTTATAATTTTAAGGCTATAAATTAAAGCTCTTTTAATCGATTTAACGCTTTAATATTAAATTATTATATCTATCGATAAAATATAATATAAACGGATATAAATTTTAATATTTTTAACTTATAATACGATAAAGTTTTTTAAAAATATATTTAATATTTTTAAAAAAAACGATTATTATAACGAATATAGTGTTAAAGCTAGCCGGCATAAATTTTTCGATTAATAAATTCTTTTTTTACGAATAAATATATTCGAATATATTTAAAAAACGTAATTATTAATTATAAATAGATGTATTATAAAACTTTTTAAAAGTTATCGTAATTATTTATATTATATTTATTGTACTTAATAAATTTTTTATAATAAAATTTAAACTTAAATTTAAATACGTAAATAAGATTTGTTTATATTAAATATATAAAGTTGTTAAGTTTAAGCCGTATTATTTAGGTTAAATTAAAAATACGAATTAATTATATTAATAATTAATACGATAAATATTTTATCCGATATTTTCGAATACGGTAATTATTAATAGTTTTTATAGTAATAATAAAATATACCTCGGTTACGAAAAGCTTTATTTTAAAATCAAGTATTACGTAATGCTAATAAGCTTCGACCTTGATAAACTTTATGCTCTTTACGATTTAATAGGGAGAATCTTAGATAATAACTTAGGAAATGTTAAGCTTTTTACGGTAAACCTTAAGTCCGTATAAATTTATACCGGATATTCTATTTATTTAAAAATAACGCTTATTTTTTAAGAAAAAAAGATTAAAAAGATAATAAATTAAAGTAATAAAAATAAAGGTTTTTATTATTTTAGAAAAATACGAATTTATATATTTTTTCCGTCTCCTTAGAGGAGACGTAACCGTGGAATTAAATTGAATAAATGGATAGATTATGTTATCGGTTACTAAGTTTTACCAAACCCTAACCTTATAGACTGCCCAGTTATGCCCTTATCGACGACTATTCTTAACGGAATTCTGGACGGTTTTCGTAATCCGGAACAGCCGGATAAATTATTGTTTATAATTTTCCTTATATCGATATAAAAGTTGAATTTCGACGTTTTTAAGCTTATTATCGTTATTTTCCAATTTTGCTAATAATTTTTTTATAAGCCGGATATTTTTTAATATAAATTTACGCAAAAACCGATTATTTTCTCCGTTTTAAATTAAATCGTATTTAAAAATTAAAAGTAAAACTCGATTTTTTTTTAACAGGTTATTAATATCGACGGAGGTATTGATATATTTTGCTTAGCCGATTATTTTATTTAAATCGGGTAATTTAATTAAAACCGTTTCCGTCGAGATTCCGGAAATACGGAATATTAAGACTTTATATTCGAACTTAGCCGGTATATTTTGGTTATTTTAATTAATAAAGGTTTAAAAAGCCTTAAAATTAATTAAAATTAAAAAAGTCGTAAAACTAACAAAGGGTTATAAAATAGCTATTTTATACGGACTTAAAGTTTACCGCGAAAAACTTAACATCTCCTAAATCATTATCTAAGATTCCCCCTACCAAACCAGCTAAAGGGCATAAGATTTATCAAGGTCGAAACTTATTAACATTACGCAATAATCGGCTTCGGAATAAAACTTTTTACGACCGAAATATAATTTATCGTTACCGTAAAAACCATTAATAATTACCGTATTCGAAAATATTAGGTAAAATATTTATCGTATTAATTATTAGTATAATTACTTTATATCTTTAGTTCAGCCTGGATAATACGGCTTGAACCTAACAACCTTATATATATTTTTTCCGATCTCCTTAAAGGAGACGTAATCGTAAAACTAAATTAAATAAATAGATAAATTGTGCTATCGGTTGCTAAGCTTTATTAAACCTTAAATTTTTCATAAACTGCCCAGTTATGCAAGCCCCTATCGACGACTATTTTTAACGAAATTTTAAACGGTTTCGTAATCCGGAATAACCGGATAAATTATTATTCGTAATCTTTTTTATATCGATATAAAAGTTAAATTTCGATATTTTTAAACCTGTTATTACTATTTTCCAGTTTTGCCTGTAATTTTTTTTTTTAAATCGAATATTTTTTAATATAAATTTACGTAAAAATTATTTATTTCCGCCGTTTTATATTAAATCGTATCCGAAAATTAAAAATAAACCTCGAATTTTTTTGGGAAAAGTTATTAATATCGACAAAAATATCGATATATTTTATTCGGCTAATTATTTTATTTAAGTTAGGTAACGTAATTAAAACCGTTTCCGTTAAAATTTCGTAAATACGGAATACTAGAATTTTATATTCGAACTTGGCTGATATATTTTAATTATTTTAATTAATAAAAATTTAAAAAAAAAATACCTTGAAATTAATCGAAATTAAAAAAATCGTAAAACTGGCAAAACATTGCAAAATAATTATTTTATACGGACTTAAAATTTACGGCGAAAAATTTAATATTTTTTAAATTATTCTTTAAAATTCCCCTTATTAAACCAATTAAAAGATATAAAATTTATTAAGGTCGAAATTTATCGGTATTACGTAATAATCGGCTTCGGAATAAGGTTGTTCGTAACCGAGGTATAATTTATTATTCTTGTAAAAACTATTAATAATTATCATATTCGAAAATATTAAGTAAAGTATTTATCGTGTTAATTATTAATATAATTACTTTGTATCTTTAACTTAGCCTAGATAATACGGCTTAAACCTAACAACCTTGCATATATTTTTTCCGATTTAAAAGTAACGTTTATTTACCTATAATAATAAGTAATTTTATTATTTATTTTATTCGAAAATTTAAAAATAATAATAAAATCACAGCTTTACGTTGATTAAAGGTTTAATTTAATAGAAAGATTTTTTTAAAGGGTACGTAATTTACTTAATATTTAAAAGGTTTCATTTTTACGAAATACTAATTTCTAGCGTTTAATTTGCGAAAAAACGTAATTATATATATTATTTTCACGGCGTTATATAGTACGGAAACGTAATATAAAAGCCAGTTAAAACCGGCGAAAATTTTATTATATATCGGAAAAAAATTAATTAACGTTCGAATTAACGAATATATTACGGAAATTTAACGTTTACTTACGCTAATAGTAAAAGTTATTATATTTATATAAAAAATTACGTTAATAAATATAATTGATAAAAATGTCGGTTTATTTACGATATAAATTATAGTAAATATAACGTTTTAAAAATTTATATATTAATTTTAAATAGTTATTTAAAAGTATTTATTAATAAAATAATCGAAATTTAAGTTTATTATTTAAAATCGGATAACCGAAATATTATAACGGTTTAAAATTAAGATATAAATAATTATTAAAATATTTTTATTAATTTAACGATTAAATTTAATTTTTTTAAGGTATTTACCCAATTCGAAAAATATTTTACGTAAGAATTAACTAAAAAAAAAGGCGGCGAAAGTTTTTAAGGTTTAATATAAAAAATTATTAACGGAAAACATAATTATTTTTATAAACGAATTATAAGATAAAAATAAACGTAAAATACGGTTATATAATATATTAAAATAGGCGGGTTTTTATAAAAGAAGAATATAAATTTAATTTAATTTAATTATATTTAACATAAAAGTAATAAATATGTAAAAAAGATTATAAGCGGTATTTATTACATTTTTAAATTTAAGTAAATAACGTATATAGATTTATTTCGATAATATAAAAGCGATTTAAGATTTATATATTAACTTAATACCGTTATTTTAATAAATTTGTTTTAAGTTTTACGTAATTACAAATATATACGATATTTATAATAAATAATACTTAAAATATTATAATATAAAAAATAACGAACTAACAGATAAATTAGCGAAAACGAGGTTTAAATATAAAGAAATTAATAAGAATTATATTTTAATAATATACGATATAAAATTAACGGTACGGAAAATAGTTGAAGCCAGTTATAAATAATAATAAAATAAAGTTTAGAAATATTTATTCCTATAATATATAATATAAAAATTATAATATTATTTTTATTATTTTATAAAGTTAAAAGTATTTATTAAGTTAATTTTATATTATTATTTCACCATTCGGGTAAAATACGGAAATTTTATTTAATATTATAGGAAATATAAATACAAAAATACGTGGTTATCTTATTTATATAAATGTAATAAAGATTTTAAATATTTAATTTATTACCGTAAAACGTACGTTAATTTTAATTTTTAGCTATAATAATTAACGAAATACCTAATAATATAAAATAAATAAATACGTTATTTTAACGAATTTATAAAAAAAATTAGATTTTCTAAATATTTTTACGTTTTTTAATATTATATATATATATATATATATATATATATAACGTAATACACAAGCGAGTCGCTCGTTTATCACGTAACCAATTTTATATTTAATATAATGCTTATAACTTTACGAAAACGTAATAAAATTTAATATAATTTTGCATACCTATTTAGGATATAAATCTACAGGGATCA
>QJNZ01000976.1:0-32062 GCA_004155055.1 Monosporascus sp. CRB-8-3
GAGTCTAGTGAGAAGGTAAAGGTGGAGGGGTTGCTGATGTACGTAACCACAGATCTCGAGGTCACGGTTTGGAGGTGCAGTAGGGACGAAGGCGAGAATTTGTGCCTGCAGTGTAGAGAATGTTGCGAAGTCGTCAGCCGTGGGGAACGGCGGCTTTACATCTGCCGTCATTGACCGTCGACCCAGCTCGAAAATGCGAGGTATTAACAAGAGCAATGGAAGCCAGCACCCGCAGAGCGGACCCACGTAGCCATTATCAGCTAACTGCTGTGCCTCGTATTCCAACTCGGGTTTGATGAACGGTGCTTCGCATATGGTTGGAACGACCGAGATCATGCTCGTCGAGGCCGTATAGACGTAATATTCAAGGATGAAAGCCTTGAGATCGTCGCGTATTGCAAACTTGGGGTTCAATACGAGTTCCACCAAAAGGGGACCAGTCGCATTGAGGTGATTGAAAATGGCGCCTTGCTTATCTCCTTTGGTAGTCTACGATAGTCAGTCTGTTCATGAACTGGAATATCGAAAGAACAAAAAGGAGGGGGGGAAGTTCCTAACCTCTGTGAAACACATGATGAGAGCCCCCATGGCTACCCAAAGGGGACTCGACTCGTGGCCGCTGACATACTCATCAATTGCCTGTTGGAAAAGCCGGAGAGACATGGTGTAATCCTTCTGGGCCAGAAAATCCGGATCGATCTCACTTATAGCACGATGGGAGGCACTTTGCGATAAGAGTAGTTGAAGTATGAAATGATTGGAATATGACAGCGGAATGAGCTGCGAAATGAATGGGTTGTACTCTGTCGACCCATTGAACATGCTGGAAGCCGTACGTGAGAGGTAGTAACTCAAGAGGCCTAACGACCGATCATCCAAGCCAGGGAATATAGAGAGACTCTTCAAAATGGCCTCGGTTTCCCCTGGTTGTAGGTATGTAGCTGGTTGAGACCGCTCTGGCACCTCGTAAGGGCTAGAAGTTGAGCCATCAGGCTCTTCCTTGAAGTCTGGCATGCCAAAGCCATCTTGGAGCATGTCGGCCTTTGTGCAGGACCATTTAGCACTCCCAGACTCGGGGGCAGATGAAGATGAAGTAGAGGAGCTCACCCCATCGGTAGTTCCGAATGGCGAATCTAATAAGGGCCGTAACAAAGACACACCAGAAGGCGATACGGGAACTAGAACGTCATTTGACACCTCCGAAGCAGACGACGCCGTCTTAGCCCTGGTAGCTTGAGGATCGTACCTCCCGTAACGGCATGGCGAGGCGACACCCGAGGCGCTCGGTTGCACATGGTCCTGAGCTGAGGTGCCCCAGCGGCAAGCCAGTATATTGCGCTTGCAACCGGCACAGATAGGCTTGGATTCGTCGCATTTTTTCTTTCGAGCGCGGCAAGTCAAGCAACCGGTGCGAACTCTGAGGATAGGCCCACGTTTCTTGATGTTCTCCCGTGGTCGCGCCAGCATGTTGGGGAACCGAACTAATATAGTTAATAAATGCTGTACGAAGTATACGGGGTGAAATCGGACTTAGAAGGTAGACTAGTGTTGGCCTTGGATACGGTCAGGTCCGGGAGCGGGGTATTCGAGGATGTTAAGTAAGCTGGGAATAAGAGATAATGAGATAAGACGACAGGTTGGCAGACCATAGATTACAGCCACAGTCAATGCTCTCATAGGATCTACAGCGGCTCGGTCTTTTATTCGTTGTTATTCTCCTGCATAACGTTATATACAAGACGAAGCCAGGTTTCAGGGGCTGTAGAGGCAATATCATATGTATGCATAATTAGACCAAAGTTGATGGAAACAGGTTAGGGCTGACTGTGATTACAACATATCATTGGTCGAATCAGCAAGGAAGAAATTAGAATGCCATGAAGCCAATGGTAGAGGGCAGGCCTAAATTCCACACTCTTCTCCTCATTGCTCAACTCGCCAGACCCCTGCCTCGAGTCGCCTGATCCCATAGGTGCTGCCTCCACTTCGCACGCCACTGAATAGCTAGACAAGGCAATCGCATGCTTCCACGGCCGACCCCCATGGGAAGCCCTTTATCTATGCTCGATTCCCAACCCCGTATCCTATTTTTTCCATTGCGCGAATCCCTGTTCTTCCTCATCCAGGTCCCTAGCTTCCCTTCCCCCGAGCTTTCTCTTTCTTAATAGTTAGCTCGGGTTCAGGACGAGAAAATAGTTCGTGAAGTGTTGGTGGGAGTCCCTCATCTGAAGAAGGCCGGAATAGTTCTAGGTTGTCTGTGAATACGCGACGGACCGCATGTTGAGGTGATTCGGATTCGCCGACCTGCAGTAACTCTCTAGCAAGCCTAGAGGCGCGTCGGTTTATCTTAACCGAACTAGGCCAGAAAGGGGAATATGTACGTACATATCATCGTAAATTGAGCATAATACAGAGTTGATGATCGTGGCTTGCCGGGCTTGGTTGAGGCCAACCCATGCTGTTCCTTCGAGCATATCCATGGCCAGTTTCGCCACAGCCGACATGTGGTCTTCAAATGATTGGTAGTAGGACCACGTCGGTTCGGATCCATCTGAATCAGGCATTGTGTCTGGTCTGAATTTCATATGTTCGACCCCCTTGAACCCGTCGCCTGCTTCTGAGGGCCCAATGAACACGTTGCCTACCTCCGGAGTTTCATATTGGGGTACTGTGTTCGGGCCGGACGCAGTGGCCGGACTGGATATCGTATCTGGATTGGGTTTCGTGTGTTGACTAGACATTGTTGCGGAGTGTGCAATCTTTATTTACTATTTGTCAGAAACATGCAGTGAATAAGGCTGCTGAAGCAAAGCCGATGTCTGAACCGGAGTGGACACAGAGATGTGTGATTATTGTTCTGTCTTATTTTCGCCAAGGGACGTCAACAAGCTTTGCGTCTGAGGGTGGTCATACGAAGAAAGGCCCCTTCCAACTATTTCCGTTATTTCTGGTGGAAGTAGCGGCCTATTGCTGTGAATGGTGACTTAAAAGTCTCAGCAGGGGTAGTTCATATCGAACCTAAATCTACACAAATATTCAACAAGTGACATAAGACTGTTCATATCACAGGGAAAGCCATTGAATTAGAACGATATCCCTTAAACAACTTTACTATGTTGGTATTCTTAGCGCATTCTAGCATTCGTTCTCAAAAGAACCAATACGTGATGGGTTCGTTATATCAGCAGAACAAGGAGCCTCTTTCTTAAGATGGAATCGGTCTTTACGAGCGGGTAATTAATCTGTACGAAATGCTCTTTAAAATGTTGCCCACCACGTCGATCGGATGTGGCCTTTGTTTCTCCCCGTCAAGCAACATCCAGAGGCCGAAGCAACGCAATCCACGCCACCAACCACCCCCGTGGAGTGGGTTGACGGCAATCCACCGCCATACAAAAATATATGGATGGAACTGGCGATATCCCCATATAGATGGATATCGGTAGATATTGGTAGACTGTTTTGACGTATTTTAAAAACGTTCTTAATGTTGAAGTATGTATATATAACTAGTTTTAAAGCAGGTTGCCTTTTTCCGTAACGAATAACGAATTTTTTTTTATCGTTAAGCAGCTTATCTTTTAATATCGCATTAATTTAATTCGTTATTGTCGCAGAATAGGGGTAATTTGCTTAGTCATCAGGACCTGTTAGCCTGTAGGCACCCCGTAGAAACCTTGTTCCGGGGCTCCTACGCTATATATAGAGCTTTTTAACTACCGCTCTTTAAAGCCCAGATTAACTAAGTTAATTTTACATTTTACATACTTTATATATTTTTTTTTAGTAATTAACTTAATTATTATAGTTATAAACCCGGTACTTTAATTGCGTAAAATAGCTATAATTAAAATAATCGCAACTTTTTATTTATTAATTTAAAAACTATATTATTTTTTAATATATTAAATAATCCCATTTTTAAAGACGTAATCCTTAAGGATTGCTTTAATTACCTTAACTGGTTCCTTCTTTTACGTTTTAACGTTTTTTTATACGGTATTTGGAACCTTATAAATCTAGATATACCCGATATAAAGCGTTTTATAGGATTTCGGAAATTCCTTACGACCGAAAAATATATTACAAATATTAATATCTAGGTAGGGAAATAATATACGGATATATTAACCGAATGGCGAAATTTTAATATAGATTTTAAATAACATAGCCTTGTCCCGGAAGCTTTTAAAAAGCAATATACTGCAGATCTTAAGAAACGATACGAATTTAACCTAAAACGTATTATAAAAAATAACCGGGAGAAATTACGAAATGCTTTTAAGATAAACGTTAAATACGTTAATATCTAGATATAAATTAACGTAACGGTAAAAAGCCAGATTTTTAAAAACGCCTAAATTAATTTAATAATTTAAAGAAAAATTATAATTTAGAATTTATTTAAAAAGTTAAAGGATTAATTCGTTTTTTAAAGTTAAATATTATTACGACGGTACGTAAAAATTACCGTAAAGCTTTACGCTTAGCCGAAATAGGTTATATAAAGCCTGATTAATAGTACCGGACTTAGTTTACCGCTTATATTTAAGCAAAGGTATATAACTTTTAAGAAATTAAGGGTACGTTTATAATAAAAATTTTTTAAGCGCCATAATAAAACGTTTCGTACTTAATTAAAAGAAAAAGGAATTAGTTAATTTTATCCGAAATAATTTTTTCGGTAGGTTTGTTATAAGCTTAAAGGAATTAAAAATTTAATTTTCGGTAATATATTACGAAAATAATTTAAAAGCCGAAATTAAAACCTTTAAAATTTTCGTTACGTTTATAAAAAAATTATTTTCCGATTCGGAATTAAGGTTTATTTTTAACGACGATTTTTTTTCGCTAAGGGCGTTTAAAAAAAATTTTTATATAGTTACATTAAATAAAATTTACAAATAGGAGTTTAAGAAATGTATTATCCTGCGCCTGGTAATTACGGGGGTAATTATTTGCAGGATCCGCTAAGTTAATTTAGAAAAATAGAAAGAAATTCGTAAACGCTTTAAATAAAATAAATAAATAAAAATTCCGCGATAAACTTAAAGAGTTTTTTAAGTAAAAAGAATTTATCCGGGGTTTTATAAGGCGTTTACCGTTTAATATAAACGTTTAATTCGGTAATATTACCGTAACGTTAATTGATTTATATATTTTAATTATTTTAAATTTAGTATTAGAGATTTATATTATTATTTATTTCGGTAAATATTTTTTATTACAATTTATTTTATTTGATAATTATAAGGTAAGGTATTTAATAAATATACGAAACTTATTTGTTCCCGGTTTTTTTATTTTTGATCTTATAGGGTAAATAATAAAAGTAAAGTTTTTTTTATTGCCGATTAACGACATAAGGTAAAAAGTAATTAAAAAATTATTATTCGGAACTTTAAGAAAATTAAAGTATAATTTTACCTTTAACGATATAGTAATAATAAAAAGCTTTTATATTAATATTATTTTGGAAGTTTTATTGCGTAAAGTTAAGATTTAATATTACGGTATAAATTATTTTTTTCGGTATAGAAAAATTAATAAAAACGTTATTATTACGAAATTTATTTGTACGTATAATTTAATTTTTTTTAAATATAAGCCGTTATTTTTTTTTTCGAACGTTTTACCAGTGATTTTGTAAAGCCCCGTATATATTTTAATGTTTTTTACGATTAATAAAAAAAAGGAAAAATCGTAAAAACGATTAAAAGATCCTTTACGTTTTTCTAAAAAAATAAAAGATTTTAATACTTTAAATCCGGGTATTTAAAATTTAAAGCGTTAAGATCGTTTATTAAAAACGTTAGAAACGTTATTATAAAAAGGACAAAACGTTTAAAATGTGAAAGTTATATTCGTACGTACGCTTTTTAAGTGATTTCGAGACGTATACCCGAAAATAAAATTTCTAGACCTTTTTGGCGTATTATATGGGATTATTTTAATTATTTTAAAGGGTATAATAGTTTTTGGTAGTTCTTAGCGATTAAAAACGAGTATAGTAAGAAACTTTTTGCTTTTTTAATAATTAATCGTTTTAAAATAATATTATTTTAGATTATTAAGGATTTTAAGTACTGGGTACGTAAGTAATATAGGTTTTTTATCTACAAAATTAAACAGGATAATAATATTAGAACGATCGTATTAAACGGATTTATAAAATATTAAATATAATATATCGAAAAAGGAATCGAATTTAAAATATTTACTTTATATATTAAAAAACTTATAAAAAAATAAGTAAGTAAGTTAAGAATTAATTAACAAAGTGTTTAAAATATAACTGGAAAAGAACTATTTTAAAAACCATCAGCCCGAAATAGTAAAAATAGTTACGTAATTATATAATATAAGCCTGAATTATGCGTATAATTTACTTTTACCGAATAAGGTATTTATTTACTGGTTTAAGTAATATTTTTATTAATATAATTCCGTTATTATTAATGCAATTACGGCAAACCTTAAACCGAATTGGTTAGGGATTAACGTATACGGCATATACGTTTATCCGTTAATAAAAAAGTAAAAAATAAAATAGAAAAGGTAAATTTAAAAAATAAAACCGAAAATTTATATCGGTTATTTAATAAGGTACCGAACTTTTAACCTATACCGAATATAAGTATTAAAGTTCCGTAAGGTTATTATTATACGTAACGTTAAATTTAATAAAAATATTTTTTATTAGTTAAAAAAAGAAAAAAAAACGTTTGTTTTAATTATAAATAAGGAGTTTATAAACGATTTATATATTTCTAAAAAGATATTTAAAAAAAATATATAATTTTCGATATATTTAACGTATAAGATAACTTTTATTAAGATTATGCAAGGTCGTTAGGTTTAAGCCGTATTATCCAGGCTAAGCTAAAAATATAAAGTAATTATACCAATAATTAATACGATAAATACTTTACCCAGTATTTTCGAATACGGTAATTATTAATAGTTTTTACGGTAATAATAAATTATACGTTTCGGTTACGAAAAGCCTTATTCCGAAACCGATTATTACGTAATGCCGATAAGTTTTAACCCTGATAAACTTTATGTTTTCTGGTTAGTTCGGTAGGGGGAATCTTCTGGAATGTAATAACTTAAAAGATGTTAAGCTTTTTACGGTAAACCTTAAATCCGTATAAGATAGCTTTATAACCTTTTGCCAGTTTTACGATTTTAACCTTGATCGATTTTACGATATTTTTTCGAATCCTTATTAATTAAAATAGCTGAAATATACCGGGCAATTCCTATTACAAAATACCGGTATTCCGTAATTATAAAATTTTTACGGAAAACGTTTTTTTTAAGGTTTTTAAATTTAATAAAGCTTTAGAACGAATTAAAAATATCGATACCTCCGTCGATTTAACCAACTTTTCCTAAAAAAATCGGATTTTACTTTTAATTTTCGAATACGATTTAATTTATATAAATAAAAATAATTAAAAATTGGATAACTTTATAATGGAAAATATCGACCGTATAAAAAAACTATTAGAAAAGCTGGATATAAACGGTAAAAAACTTAAAAACTTCGAAATTTAACTTTTGGTTCGATATAAAGAAAATTACGAACGATAATTTATCCGGCTATTCCGGATTACGAAAACCGTCCAGAATTTGGTTAAAAATAGTCGTCGATAAGGGCTTGCATAATAGGGCAGTCTGAAATCACCTTAAAGTAAGACGCCTATGAAAAGGTTAGAGTTTGGTAAAGCTTAACAACCGATACCACAATCTATCCATTTATTCAATTTTGTTCCACGGTCACGTCTCCTCTAGGGAGATTATTAAGATTATAACGTTTTAAAGTTTAAAGATAATTTTATTCCCGATTAAAAAGATTTAATAGGTAATTAATTAAAGGGTTAGAACTTAAGGGTAAAGGAGTATATAAGTAAAACTGGAAATAATTTTAGATTTTTAATTTTTAAAAATATTCCTAATCCGGAAAATGAAATTAAAGGAAACGTTTAAAAAAACGAAGTTTAGCGGATAATTAAAAGTATTAAGTTTGCGGATAACGTAAAAATTAATTTAAATAAGGAAATAAATACGGAAAAAGTTTTCCGAGAAATATATTTAACGGGGTATATAAGTAAATTAACTGATTTGTTCGAATTTGGAATTAAGTTCGGGATTTTAATGAATAAGAACTTTACCGGTAATTAATAAGATCCTGCTTTTAAAGGTTTTAAATTAAAAAGGAGTAAAAGAAAATAAAAGTAATTTACGTGAAAAAGCGAAAAGTTAAGGGAACGAAAAATTTTTAATAATATTAAAAACGGTAACGTTTATTCGGTAAACGTTACCGTAATTTATAAAAGCAGTAAAATATGCCTGGCCTTAAATCGATATTAAAAGAAAGTAATTTATTTATTTCCGTTATTGTAATATATAATAAGATAAAAATATAAGAAGTTATATATTTTTTATGTAGTAATTACGGTAGGGGTATTAAAAAAACGTTAAATAGTTTAACGTTACGTTTAATAGGTTTAAGATTTATAAGGATTAATTAATTAAGCCGTTTAAACGTTAGAAGGATTTCGAAAAATATCTTTTAAGGAATACCTTTAAATAAAATATTTAAAAAAAAATTGCGGCGTTTATAAAGCGCAGGGTATGAAAAAAAATACCGATTATATAAACTAAGTTTAAGTTAATCCCTTTAAAATAGGTGTTTATATATAAGTTCGATAAAAATAATTAGTTAAAACGTTATATATTACGTATTTATATACGTAGTAATTTTTAAAAAACCGATTCGTTTATTAATATATATGTTATTACGTTTATAGTTAAATTTTTTAAAACAGTTATAATTATAATTACTGAACGTAATTTTAAAACCGGTTAATATAATGTGGAAATAATTTTTTTAAACGTTATTTGCGAAAAGTAGGCTAAAGTAATTTACGTTTTCCCGGATAGATTTAAGAAAAGCGGAATATATATAAAGATCGAACGAGTTTTATATAAGTTTAAGGATTTATTTTTGTTATACTATCGAAAGTTTTTATTTTATAACGAATAACGTAAATTTATTATTATATTTTTTATAAATAATCTGTTATTTTTATATTACCGAAAAAATAAGTACGAAGTTAATAAAGTAATTATTAAGTTAAAAAAAGCGTATAACTTAAAGGATTAAGGTAAAGTAAGTTAGTTTTTAAATATTTAAGTAATCCGGGATAAGTTAAAAAAATAAATTATCTTAACGTATAACTTTTATATCGAAAAAATCGTTATTTATTTTAAGTTAGTAAATAACGTATATGTACCGCCGACTTTTTTAAAAATTGAAAAGTTTATTTTTAATAGCGGAATTACTTTTAAGGAGCAAATTAAAAATTATTAAAAATACGTAAGTTTTATTTTATATATTACAGTAATAATCCGATTAAATATAGCTTTCGTTACATTTTTATTGTCGAAATATTTAATTAACTTTTTAATTAAATATATAACGGTTGTTAATAAAATAATCCGTTACTTTTATTATATACGTTTTTTTGGGATTATATATAAAGGTATAAGTAAAAAGGTTTAAGTTTTATTAATTATAAAAAACGTATTATTTATTAATAACCTTAAAATATAACGATTTTTTTAAGGTTATATAATAATATTTTTTAAAGGAATAGTTATATAGAAAGTAATTTGTTAGGTAACGGTAACGATTTTTATAATAAAGGTTAAGTTATTTACATTAAAGTATACGGTTAAAAAAGCTTAAATTTTTAAGCGGTTGTTTCGAAATTTTAAATTAAAATTAAGTTAATTATAAGAAATTTTCTGCGATAATTAATAAATAATTAAATTAATAATAATAAAACGAAAAAATTAATATTCGGTTACGTTATATTAATATATAACATATATAATTACGTTAAAAGTAAAGCCAGGGATTATTTAACGTTATTTATTTGTTTATAACGTAAATATTTATTAACGGGTTAATTAAAATTTTTCCTAAGTAAAAGTTTAAATATTTTAAGTTATTTTTTAATTTATAGGATTCGTAGTAAGTGTTATCGGGTAATTATAAAAGTAAATAAAATATAAAAGTTATTATTAGGTTTAAGGTTTTTAGGGCGAACTTTTTTTAATTATTTTTAAAAAAAATAAGGAAATTATTATTACTGTTATTGTTATATTTACGGCAGAAGTACGTCCAGGATTTGCCTAATTAAGGTTAGTATTTGCGCGCGTACCGCGGTAGAGCTGGCGGTAAGTGTTATAGGGCCGGCGGGCGTAGTAAGGCCGGCGGGCGTAATATTATTTTTTTTCCCTTATTTTTTTTCTTTTTTCCTTTTCGAAAAGGGCGCGTACGGCGGTATGGAAGCGGCGGACGTCCTGTTACGTGGTTAGCTTTTTTCCCAGATTGCGTAAATAAAGAAAAGGATTTACGGCAGGGCGGTTATTAATTTCGAAAGTTACGATTAGGCGGACGGTAAGTAAACGGATAAAAGCAAGGTTATAATTAATAATTAATTAAAAAAAGAATTTTTAAGAAATAAGAAAAATATATATACCGGAACGTAAATATGCTTAAAGGCGTAATGTTAATAATAATTATTTACGGCGGCGTTAAAGTACGCGCCCGTAAAGCGATTTACGAATACGGAACGTAAGTAACCGAAATAAGGTTCGGCGTAACGCGCGTTATACGTAAGGCGCTGGCAGAGGGGGCGTACTGGCGTTTCGGGGGGCGCAGGTAAGGGCGGGCCCGTAAAAGTTTTAGCGTTAGCGTTAACGGCCTTGGCGGCAGTTGTTACGGCGGCTACGGTTACGGCGGTGGCGTTAATGGCGGTACGTTTATCTTGCGTACGTTATGTACGTATAGCGCAAACGTATATAATAGTAATATAACGAATTTCCGAATTACGACGAAATATTTATAATTATTATTAATAAATTTACGTAAAATTATTTTAAAACGGTATATATTTACGGTTATAATTGTTATTATTATTATTATTATTAATTATAATTAATAATTAATACGTTTAATAATTCGTAACGCGTATAATATACGCGTAAAACGTAAAAAAGAGCATTTATTTTTAATAATAATAATAATAATAATAATAATAATTTATAATACGAACGTTAATTTCGTAATTTTTTTTTCTTAAGTTTAAGGTATTTACGAAATTATTATGCGAACCGAAAAAAAAAAGTAAGAATTATAACATTAAAAGTTTAATAGAAAAATACGAATATTTAAAACGCAAACTTATTTTTTCGTTATTTATTACTATAAGTAATAAAAAGGAAGGAATATAATAATTAATTTCTTTAAAAGTACTTAAAATATATATAACGTACGTTTTTATTATTACGTTTAAAATATATGTTAATAACGTTATTTTTATTATTATTATTATTTTATTTATTTAGGGATTATATAAATTGCGATAGGTAAATTTAAGGGAATATTTCCTTTTTATCTGGGGGGTATATCGCTATATAGGGGTAATTTGCTTAATTATTAGGACCTGTTAGCCTGTAAGCATCCCGCAAAAACTTTGTTCCGGGGCTTTTACGTTATATATAAAGCCTTTTAGCCACCGCTCTCTAAAGCCTAGATTAACCAAGTTAATTTTACACTTTACATACTTTATGCACTTTTTTCTAGCGATCAGCCTAACTGTTACAGTTATTTACTTTTTGATTTTTTTATTAATTCTAACTTGAAATTTTGTTATTTTTCGGGTTTAATCCGGAAATATAAATAATATATCGAAATTATTAATTATTTTAACCTTATACTGCGAACGTAACGTTTAATATATCTCGATTAACATAATATTTAACTTATTACGTAATTCGTTAATTATTTAACTGACAGCTAAAAAAAACGTTTATATTTTATTAATATAAATTATATCGTAAGGAAATCAAGGGTTATATTAAAAAAACGAAAATACTTTTCGCTTTTACGTATTTAATATATAATAAAATCCTAAATTTTTTAATCCTTAGGTTCGAAATCTATATACTAAGCCCTATATTTGCCGAAAGCATCCTAAGCTTTTATATCAGCCGAATCGTTTAATCTTAAAGGGTTAAAGTTATATCGTAACTATTCGAAATATTATTATAATTCGTTATAATAACGTTTTACTTTTTTAATTAACCGTACGGATTCCGTCCGTAATAATATTTCTATATAAGCGTATTTTTTTAATTATACTTTTTTTACTTAATTACGAACGTATTAAATTTATTTAAAGTAATCGGTTTAATTTTTTTCGAATTAGCGTTACCGAAATGTAAGATAAAATATAAAAGCAGTAATATATATCGGGATTTTTTCAAGCTTAATATAATATTCGTTTAACTTTAACCAGGTTAAGTTAAGATTTATAATTATATATTATAAATTAAAAAAGTTTTCAATACGTATTTTAAATCTTTTTAACTTATTAAAAAAAAATTCGAAACTTAGGATTATATTTTATATATTACCGTATAAACCTAGTTATTTACGTTTTCGTAACCGCCGTATATTATTATCTTCGAAAGGTTTAATTATATTTTTATAATATTTTAAAATATCCGCCGTAAGCTTTAAAATTTCCCAATTATAATTTATTAAATAATTTTCCGCCTATAAGATATAAAGGACGGTAATACCTTTTTGTATACGCCCTCCCCGTATATAATTTTCCATTTTTTATTCGTATTTATATTTAAAGATTAACATATCGAAAAATAAATATAACGCAAACGTTTAACGGATTATATATAGGTAAAAAAATTACCGTATTACGTTATTAAGTTTTATATTAAAAACTTTTACGTTTTGATCCGTAAATTATTAAAAGTAATAATTTAATCCGCTTAAATAATTCGTAACATATTAATAAACTTATCCGAACGATAAATAATAATAATTAAGTTATAAAATTTTCCGATAAGGCTTTTTTTACATTAAAACTTATATTTAACAATAATAAACACTTTTTCGCCGTATATATAACATTCGAAAACTTTAATATCGTAATTCAATAATAACGCTTTTGTAAAAAGGTTAAATATAGAGCTAATATAACGGCTATAGCGGTAAGCCCTATTAAAACTAAACTCGTTACCGATTACCTTTATCGTTATATCGTTATTTTTCGTATTATTAAAAGTAAAGTAATTAATTTTTTTTAATCCCGTAAATATCGATTATATCAAGGATTTTTGCCGCTATATTAACGCCCGTATAACGTAAGGTTATATTAAGTAACCTTAAGGTTAACTTATAAAACTAACTTTTTTTATTACAGAAAAAATAACAGATTCTATAGAAAAAATAGCGGTTACTTAATTTCCAGCCGTTAAAAATAATATAAATAAACCCCAGCAAATATAATAATATTTTCATAATTTATTACTTATATTTGTAAAAAACGTTATTAATAAATATTTTAACAATAAAGGCGGAAATATAAATATTTTAATTTTTTATACAAAGGTTAAGGTATTCGAAAATAATACGTAACTTTTTTTCCTTAGTAATAATAAGCGGATAATTTTTTTCGACGATCCAGTTAATTAAAAAGTAACAAAACTGTTTTTTATCGAAATTTTTAATTAACGTATTAGTAAAAACTTAATTGCAAAAGTTATAAATATTAAGTCCGAAATAATTAAAAATAAAAGGGAATCAGGATATTTTTCGCGTTACTTTCGTATACGTTTTAACTTAGCTTTAATATTATAACTTTATTTTCCCTTTAAAAGCTATAATTTTATACGTAAAATATAAATAATTTATATAAATTTATATACCACATATTAAAAAAACGGCAAACCTGGAATTTTTGTTTACAAATATACATTTTATACATCTACTTACGTTTTTCGGTACGTTAAATACCGTATCCAAATTACTACAATTATATTGCTATATCTTTTATTCGTTTAAATATCGTATATCCTAAAAATATAATTTAAAAGCAGCGTTTAATGTTTTTATCGTTAATAATAACGTACCATACAAACGAGCTGTATATACAAGCGAGCTGTACACTTTTTAGTACGTCGCGATAGTAAATTCGAATTAAATAACCATAATACATTAAATTAATTTAAACTAATTGGATTTTTTATCGCTAGATATCTTTATATCCTTCTTACAAATACGCGTATTATATCCGGGCTTGCCGTAAACGTTATATTTCCGTTTTTTCGCCTAAACCCTTTTGTAACGACCTTTTTCGGCCGTTACCAGCTGCGATTATTTATTATTACCTTTTTTCGTAACTATAAGAACTTATATTTCCTTTATAATAAATATCCTTCCTTTTTAAAAACGTTTATTTTTGGTTTTCCGGCGTTTACTAAAAACGTAATTCGTTTTGCGTAATAGGCCGTATTTTTCCCGAAAAAAAGTAACTTCGTATAAAAACATTAAATTACTTTTTATCAAAAAATTAACCAACTTAATTATTTTGGTCGGCGAGCTACCCTAATAATTTTTAATCTTTTTTTATAAATAACGTCCTTATCGAATTGTTTCGGTAATATTTCTAGAAGTTTTCGCAGATAAAAAAATAACGGAGTTAGCAAAGGTAAATAAAAAAACGGTCGGTATAAGTATAACTAAAATTTTTAATTCGGAAAAAACGCAATTAAAATCGAATAAAACAAATCCCGTTTTTGCGAATCCGGATTTAATATTATCGGTTATTATGGCGGTTTTAAACGCATCGTAAAAACCGGCGATAAAATTTTCCTTGGCAATATAAGTAACGTAACGTTGCATAAAACCTTCGATATACAACGAATAAGCGCGTTTTAATACGGAAAAACAAAATACGTTAAAAAATTAAAACTAATAGGAAAAATAAACAGGTATATAAAATATAATAATATCGTTAATTTTACAATAATTTTCGAATTCGATCGAATAATAATTTTTATAACCGTTAAAAATAAAAAAACGTTTCGAATTTTTAATACGCGTTTTAATATATTTATCAAAATACTTAATTTATTTTAAACCTAATTTATTTATTATCCAACCGTTTTCGTTTATAATAATTTTCCAATCGGGTAAAAATGGGTTATCGGCGAACCAGCAAAAAAAATGGTTTTTCCCGGCAAGGATAATAAATAAAAATAAGGCCCAGTTTTAAAAGTTAACAGCTTATATTACCGTAAATTATTCCTTATTCCTTTATTACGTTTATTTAGGTTTTTTATGTTTTTCGGTATTTATAATTACTATATTTATTATTATAAAAAAACTTATCAAAAACTTTATTTTATCGAAATTATAAATATTTTTTTCCATAATGCCGTATTTTGCGATTATAACCCGAATAAACTTAAATTACTTACGAAATATTTCTGGATTTTCGTATAAAACCCGTTAATAATTTATTTTTCGATTTAAACGCGTTTTAAGTTTATATTACCGTTTAATAAAATTAAATATCCAATTAACCCCAATACGTTTTACGACGCGTTACGTAAGTAATAAATTCGCTATATCTTTAACGTATTAACACCGGACAGGAAACGTTTACGTATTTAAATTAAGGATTCGTTCGACAATTAATTTTTTTTTAGTCGGCGTTAATTTTCGCAAATTAAAAACGGTATCGGGTTAAGCGTATTTGCTATTAATTCGCATTCTTAAAGTAATAAATGGGATATTATAAATAAAATTAAACTTTTTATAACTAAGCTTCGAGTTTCGTTTTTTAACCTAAACGGCTAGGTTTATTTTCGCTTTTTTTATAAGCCGTTCCATATTATAGTTATTAAGAAATAAATAATTAAAGTTAAAAAGTTAAAATGATAAAAAAAGTATACAGCTCGCTTATATATACAGCTCGCTTATGTAATACGTTAAGCGTTAAGTTTGTAAAAAAAAGTAAAACAAGTATATTATTAAAAATAAATATCTCGGAAAACGGCGGAAAAAACTATATATCGTCGCTAAGAATAATAATAAAACTTAAAACGTTATATTATAAAATTATAATAACGGTAATATATTTAAGTTAATATATAAATCGGATAAATTATTACAAAACGTATATTATTATTATATTAATCGAAAAGTTATAAAATACGTATATCTTTTAATTTAAAACTTTTAAACTTTATTTCGTATATTAATAATAATTATATTAATTCCTTAATAAATAATTAACAAAATAATATAAGGATTATTAAATTAATAGTAACTAAACGAAAAATAAAAAGTAATTATATAATTATTAAAATATTAATATATTACTTTTGCAAAAAACCGTACGTTATTTCGGAAAATCACAAATATATCGGAAACGTACTTAAAATATATAAGTTTTATATATTATATATAACAATCTTTATTTCCTTACTATATAACTTTACTAACAACTTTATATTTTAACTTTTTTAAATTTAATTATATCTTTAAAATTACAGTTAAATAAAATCGTAAAAAAAAAAAGCTTTATAGTTAAATTACCTTAATCGAAAACTTTATAACGATATTACTTTTATTATTTTAATCGTTATTTATTATTAAAAAAGTTAAATTATTGTAAAATTAATATATTTCGTATTTAAAAACCGGATAAAAAATAATATATTTATTAATACGTAACTTATATTTAATGACGTAGTTATCTTTTAAGGTTAAACCTGGTATCAAAATAACCGTAAAAATTTAAAAATTCGAAATATATTATTTTCGTTATTATACGATAAATGTATTTAAAGTTACGGGGAAATAATATATTAAAATATTACGCGTTTCCGGGTAAATAAAACCCTTTTTATAACGCGGTAAATAACTACCTGTTAATATTATTACTTTTACAACTAGGTTTTATTAATAACGGGACGTATACCGTTACGAAGATTATTTATTATAAATACGATATCTATTTACGAAAGCTTTAAATGGAATAAATATCCATCTTAGGAAAGGCTAAATGGGTAGATTGGGCTTGGCGGTTGCGCAACGAATTACGCAACCGGTGGACTTCGGTGGAGTTGCTTCGACCTCTGGCAACATCTGTAATAACACTTCGTAAACCCCACAGCCGTCTCATATTTGTGAGAACCGGTTGGGCGCGCATAATCTCCTTTAAGCTTGAATTCTTTCCCAAAACCCGCACGCGCCATGAGGAGACCTGCCTTTACCACTCTCTGCGTTTCCATTATTCAGGGAAGGTTTCCAGATACATACCGTCAGCCAGAGCGCCCAATGCCGACATAACAACAAGTTGTCGAGGAGCTGGTCGGTGATACAATCAAATGCGTGACGTGACCTCCCACGAGTTTGCATCTTGATGTGGTGCTTGACGTCAGCCGATGTGTAGTCAAACACGGAGCCTGCGTTGTATGACTTAACCAAGCCAAAGTTTCGCGGTGAGCATGAGGGAATTGGGTCGAACCCCAAACCAAGCGGATGACTCAACTACCTTTCAGTGGTTTCAAAGGCGCCCCGGAGATCACATCCAGTATCAAGAGTATGAGAGTTGGGGATGTTGACAATCTTCCAACTTCCGTAATTTGGTAGCTATTGTCTCAGGTGCCATGTTGCCACCCGTGGGTTAACACTGGAGTGTCGGGAGATAATGTGGATAACCCCTTTTGAGTCTCGTTTGCCCACCGGCGAGGGCCGTGTATATATAGGGGGCTTTACTGGCCGAACAGTTAGAACTCTAGAAGGAGGCCATGTATTAATGGTCACCTATTCACTCCCTATGAAAGTTACGTTCTAGACTGCTTTTCTGCTTTTTCACTCTGTACTATCATTTTCCCGGACATGGAGTTGATTCCGTCGTCAGACATTGTAGCGATGCCCCTATTTCCAGTGTGCTCCAGAATGCCACACAGCTTGTAGGAAAGGAGGTCCCGAACGCGGCGGCCTGTTCAGCAAGGAATCCAGGAGTAACCCAGAGTAAAAGTTCAGCCGGTACGCAGATATACCCGGCGAAGGAACTGGTGTCATGTTCCACAGGATCAGGGGGGCGGACAGAGCCGCATACCGGGCCTTCTATGCTGAGACTGGAATGCCCATCACCTCCATCGACTTCATCAACAATTCACCCCCCAAATACCATCCAGATAACGGAAGCAGCGCTGGGAAACCTTGCCTATGTCATATTAGCTAGATTGAGCGCTACGGCTATGGTCTAGGTCCACCACAAGGGTTTGCTCGAAGGAGTAGTGTACCAAATTAGAAGGCGGTCCTCGATTATCAAGTCCTGTTGCATTGCTGAGTAGCAAAGCCAATGAAGTAATGCCTTTAGCGTCTAGATAACCGGTAAAACCCATGATGGGGTTTCAGCTACTTGCCATTCAGTCGTAGCCGCCTACATATGTTACATTGTGTACTGCCCTCTCAAGCAAAGGACCATCTTGGCTTCTGACCGCGAGGCTCAGCGATCGAGCAAAAGTAAGTCCCAGTCCCTCTTCGGAAACAATGCCCCGATACGCTATTTTTATTTTAAACAGTAACACCGGGCAGGAACGGGACGTCAAGCTCTTGGTTGAAATAGACATAAAATTAGATAGCACGACTGTATGTACAAGGATATGCATACAAGTAAAGCATAATATAAATACGAGCCGGCATATATAGTCTAAAGGGTAGGACCTCTTTGCAGGCAAGTCTCTATGCTCCTTTGATCTCTGCCGCTGCTTAAAATGTCGTCTGCCAGTATTATCCCGAACGAAACTTAGAGTTTCTTCAGGCCACTCGACTGCTGAAGAGCTACGCCGGAACTCAACCGCGGGCCACGTAAATCTGGCAGAAAGGTTCCCCACCATAGTTTGTGCTATCCCTAGGAAACCTCTCCCACTGGCGTCGTCCTACTCATCCATGATACTCCCTGAAGATCCGAAGGAAAGGGCACCTGACTCAATGTGCCTTAGAACCAAAAGCCCACGACCCCAACACGTCGGATTTCATGTGTATTTGAATATATTGCTTTGGCCCTCAGCAGTAGTTCCGTGGCAATCCTGCTTCCCGTCCTGGGCCGCTTAGACGGTATGCCTCTTGAAGACTGGGAATTGTTCCTTTCGCCGAACAGTTTGGTAGCAACGCCGGCAGCTATAACAAAATCGACTCTCCGCTTCGCTCCTTCATCATGCCTTAGTCAGACGAAATGGAATATCTTCAAGAAGAGGTCAAGCCGTTTGATCGCCTTCGAGAGATCCTATGAGACTAGCCGAGGACATTGGGGAAGTTTATGACTTCTAGCCTGGCTCCGCGCTCGGTAAGACTTGACCTTAATTTACTCAGTTCACTTACGATAGTAGCATACTGAGGGCTGGGCAGCTATCGTGCAGTTGCCACGGTGATGCTCCTAGCATTCGAGCCGCTTTTACAGTCGGTGATAGTATTTGGGGACAAGGTGGACCCTAGTAATGACCATGTCGTGCCAGTTATTCCCGAGACTGAGTATTTCGGTGCGGGAGAATTAAATATAGACGCCCAGAATCCATAACTCTAGTCGGGTTTGGCAACCCACCGCCGCTCAATCGCATTGTTTGGGGCCATAGCCCTCAGCGTCTATCCGATTCGGAACTTGCCGTCTCAGACAAAGACAAGGTGCTGGTGCTGTTAAACCGTGTACTGTTCTTTCTCGATGAACATGCCGCTCGCGACGTATACAACCACGTCTTTTTATTCGGTGGGAAACCAGATGAAGATATACGTGGCAAAAGAGATCGCTATGAAATGCTCTGTAGAGTGTTTTGGAAGTAGCTGTCACCGTGGACTCCCCGAGGCCCTGAAGTATCAGCTGCGTCTGGAGTTGGATTGCTAAACCTAAGAGACGTCGACGACGAGCTGACAGATCTGGTATTGGCCTCTGATGCGGACTTGTACATGTTTAAAATTAGAAAGGGGATTGTTGTTGTTGTTGTAGTATTTAACGCCAGGGAACGGCCGCGTAGCGGTCGTTCTAGAATCAGAAAGGGGAGACGTTTTGGCGGGAGGTACAATGAGCCAGATCCTTGATTCCGACTTGCGATGCTTATGGTGCCTAAGGGCCTCACTTATTACAAGGCCAACAGTATAACCCGGCTGGCGATTAGGAATCATATATGCCACTCGTCTTCCCCAAGGAGGCCTCACCCTTCTTTACTAAATTCTTTTCCATCAGTTCGCAAAAATACCGAATCGTATATTCTTTACCATTGCCAGCCGAGTAGGCAGAAATAACCTACCTTAACCATGTCAATCTCCATGTCTACGAAAAGCGGTGCGTCGCTTCGAACGATGTCTCCCCCTCAGCCCGAGCGGCCGGTTCCCACGGATTCTTCAACGGATGGGGCTTTTACGCTTGATAAGATCGATGTCATCGAGATTTCGGAAACTGGCAAGATCAACTGTCTCGACATCGACAAGATCGAGGCATACCTCGCGGTTCAACCCGAACCGGGTAAAGAAGTAGATAAAATCTTTGCCGTGGCCGCCAGTATCCAAGACCACATCGAGAGCTTCGACATGTGGTTTTCCGAGCTCGTTGATCTTATCGCAGATAAGAACTACTGGAAAGGCGGGTATGATAGTGTCAGGGCTTGGCGGAAGTCGTATAAGGACTTGATGAACGTAGCCAACAGGGGCAAGGCGCTACGCGATAAGAAGAGGGAGGCTATCAACGGTATCGCGAAGCTCGGCGGGAGCGGCGCGAGACTGGCCCACCTAGTTCGGAACTCCTCCCGAACCTTTCTGGAAGCGGTACGCGCCCAGATGACCATGCACTCCTACAGCTACCCCTTGGTATGCTCGCTGGCCAACGTCAAGACCTTCCATCGCGTGATGGGGACGGGATCACGTGGCGTCCAGCGTACTCCCGAAACCCAGACCGGTGACCTCTCAGACCTCGACAAAGTCGTCTATCGGGTGTTGGACGACAGTGAGCTCGCTGCGGCTAAGCTGGAGATCGGTCCTAGCGGCTTTTTAGTTAGGCGCGGCTCGGCACAGCCTGCCGTCGCCGACGAGGCATTCGATGAGGCCGTCGCTAGCTTTGTTCCCGGCAAGTCGGGGTTGGAACAAACTTCCGAGCTTGCCAAGGTTATCCATCCGGCCCACGACGACGACGATGACGATGATGGAGACAGCGATAAGGGAGACCGGGTCGATGTCAAGGCTTCCCGCAAGAACAAGAACTTTGTCATCACCGACTATACCAAGTTCCCGTTCGTGACGAGGTGCACCTGTCCGGATAAGGTCCCCAAGGCCCTCACCGTCGGGCTGGAGAAGTTGTCCCCCAAGTGCACCTACGATGATCTGGCCACCCTTATCCCCCAGATCCTCGACGCAGACAAGGCCCTTTGTCCGCGACATTGCCAGATTGCGCTAGTACGTGGCCTCGGTATCTCTGTACTTCGAGATAGCCTCGATCATGAGACGCTGCTCAAGGAAGTAAGTGACAGCCTCAGGCGGCTACAGTTGAGCGTCGATGAAAGCGACAACATTAAGCCGAGCTTCGATACCTTTAAGCAGTCCAGAGACTTCAATTGGGCCAAGGTTAACACCATCCAGCTGCCTAAGGAAGGGAAGAAGCGCAAGAACGCGTCGGCCGCGGGCGCCAACAAAAAGGCGAGGACCTGAGCGAAGCGCTTTTGTTAGCTAGCGGCTAGGTGTGCTATAGCACACCTACGTAGCCTAATACAACGTAACTGACGACCCCCATATTTTGATAGTTGTTAATGCATATGTACGAAGTACGGGGAAGTTGTGTTATCGGTTAATTACTTCCTAATATGTATGAGTAGAACTCAGTTAAACTCCCGAAGTATTTCCAATGTTCGATAAGACCAAAATGGCAATTCCAATCTCCTCATTGTGTAGAAAAAGCTCCGCGACCACGCCGAGCTACTCGAGGTGACGCTGCTAGCGGACGGTCGCGAGTGGGTGCTCAATACGCCGGGCCCCACACTGGCCGACATCGAGGCTCTCTGGGTGCTGCACTGGGTCGTAAGAAGTGAGTAGCTTACTCGTCGCTTTCTCTCTTTGAATTGTCGCAGTGCGAATCCAAATATCAGCGGGCCCGTCGCACGGATGCAAGTCTCCACTTAACCCCCTTATTTTCCGCCGAGGCAGAGCATCGGCCACGGACATTCTCGCCCTCCCCAGACGTTCCTGACGTAGTCACTAACTCCCTACCGCAGTGCCCGGCGCACTACCAGCGGACATCGTCGGCCCGCGACACTTCCCCAAGGTATTCGCATGGATCGACCGGTTCCGGCGCGCCTTCAAGAAGCACAAGACTGCCTTTGGCGGGGAGCGAAAACCGCTAACGGGCGAAGAAGCCGCACGCGTCGTCATAGGAGCGCCGTTCGCGGAAGACCAGGAGTGAGAGGTAGACGAAGATGACCCGGTGGCCGTGGCCGAGGGCCTCAAGAATGGCGCAAACGTCAGGCTGTGGCCGACAGACACCGGGGTCCTACACAAGGACTCCGGGCGGCTCGTTGGCTTCACCAGGAGGGAAACCGTGATCGAGACTCGGGGCGCGGACGGAGAGGTCATCGTCAGGCTACACGCCCCAAGGCACGGGTTTTAGGTGCAGAGGACCGAGGACAGGCGGTCGCAATTGTGAAATCACTTTTCTATTTTTATTGCTTGACTTAACCCCAGAGGCTGTGTCGGTTGATACTATCGACATGCGACCTGTTCGGCGGAGCCTATACAAGGGCCAGCTTGTACTTTGGTTTCATTACGCATAAGATCCGGGGTTCCTGCATCAATACCGTCTTCCTCGGGCCTATGGCAAGACGGTAAACTTGGTCTTGCGGCTTGGACTCTGTTCTCATCTCGTTCCTCACACCCAGCTTGCTCAAGCCCCAATCCAGCAATGAATCTTCCTCTCGGGTTTAGTGGTCGAACTAAGAGAAAAGGCGGATATATTTGACAGTAACCAATACTGGACGAAGTAAGAGACTTAACTATATGACTTTACCCGGTGTTCTTATGACTGTTTCAGGTCAACCCGAGTTTTACAATTACATCGTTCTCTTGGTATATTCAATCGGACACAGATGAGGGTCCGAACCCGAACCCCTATATTCAATAATGGGCAAAAACCCAGCCTAGCCCCAGAAAAGCGCCCGCACTTGAATGATTTGCGGGTAACCAATCATGCCACTCTCGGCTCCGTCCTTCCTACAGGTACCTTTTTACATATCCCACGACTTCAAAGGGGGTTATTAAACTTGGAATGCTTCAGGCGTAAAGAATTTCCCGGCGTCACTTTATAGACGAACATGTCAATGCCGTAGATATTTGTTTCTTTTCTTTTTGAATACATATTCTATTGCCTGTTATTCTCCTTTATCTTTTTCCTCCATTGCGGTCTCCTGCCTCTTTCTTAGTGCGCAGATCATATCCACTCAGCAACCAGCCTTATCCTTGGAGGGTGGAATACGCCCCTGAGGTTTCCATCTCCCCACTATTGACGAGCGGGATCCTGCGAAAGGGGGGGAGACAAGCGCCTACAAGATTACGGCAAGGACAGCTGAATTGCACAACGGGAGCTCTGTTCTGTTCTGTTCTGTTCATGTCCGTCGAAACTCCGATATAGAGCGACCGCTGAGGAACCCGGTATTCGAGTCAATTGACGGCTGATTAGGCTGGACGTCGATGAGCTAGCGAAACGCGTGGGACGCCGCAAGCACGGCCTGGTTGGAGATGCCCACGTGCACCCCAGATTGAAGCGCAAGAACGCTCAAGGTTTTGATCCAATCGAGTATGGCCTCTACCCAAACCATCTTGCCGTACCTATCGCGGACAACCACCAATCAGTCCTCACATGGGAACAGGGTTACTCCAGGTGGAGGCGGTGATAGTAGTATTACCGGCACTGGGAATAAGCACGCATCTCTGACTTCCTTTCCATCTTCTTCGCGTCCTCCTTCACAGATATCCCACCTGTCGCGAGCCTCTCGGTCACCTCAGCCGCCAATGACCAACAAACGAGCCTCCGATAGTTCCAAATCCAAGACGTCCTCTCTCGACAGCCATACCATCGCCTCCTCTCAACATTCCTCACTGGTGGCACCGAAGCACCGTGACCCCAATGCCCGTCCCGCGAAGAAGCTGCGCTCGCAGTACCCGCGCTCCTCGACGGAAAAACATGTCGAATACATATTGGTAGCCTCGTTCGATATCGACCGCGGCCCCGTCATGGAGCACCAGTACCCCGTCGCCATCACCGGGGACGAGCACATGCTAGCCGAGCTCATGTTACCCGACCAGGCCCACGCGCGAACTCAAGACTGGACCATATTCTTCTTGCACAAAGATACCACGCCCGAGGAGGACGAAGAGGAGAGAAAGGCCAAGGATGAACGGCGGAGGAGGAAGCAACGTAGGAAGGACAGAGAAGCCGGGATCGTTAACGAAGACGACAAGACCCTTGACGACAAGGACGAGGATCAAAGTGACGAAGACGATGAAGACGACGATTGGGTTGACGACGATTCAAGCGACGAAGAACCCGAGGGCGGTGAGGGACCGCCTCTAATATACGTCCTGAACCTGGTATATACAAAAAAAGACAAGACCGTGAAGAGAGGCGCCGTCGTCAAATCCATGGCCATATGCACACGCCATCCTTTCTTGCACATCTACAAGGTAGGTCAGCAGCATCCTACTAGCCTGCACCGCGGCTCCTAAACTAGTGCTATAGCCCCTCTTATTGCTCGCGCTCGAAGAGTATTTCAAGTCCCCCGTCCCGGAGACGCTGGCCATGCTCTTTGACTCTGTCAACAGTATGGACCTCTCCCTCATGCCCAAGTTGAGCTTACTCGAGAGGGAACTCCTGCTAGCGAGCGACAACAAGGATCTTTTCGTCGAGAAGTTCGAGCGGATGGTCCAGATACGCATCGCCGAGGATAGAGCAGAGCATGTGCACGAGCCCTTCGATGCCAGTAAGAGTCCGCCAAAGCCGCAGGAAATATCCCGAGCCGGCACCAAGGCCTACTTAGAAGCCAAATCTACATACTCGGTCCCACGAGATACGCACGAGTTTGAGACCAAGGTTCTGTACAAGGGCATCCCCATCCCGGTTAAGGTCCCGACGGCAATAATGCCTGAGACGGTTGGGGATTTCTCCCTTGTCAAGCTGATACAGAACTTTTCGGAGCCTCACGCGAAGTCTCCACAGCAATTCCCCGTGCACCCCCATCTCACCACGAACGGCCCCGGGACCCATCCTATCATGGTATTGGTCAATGCGCTGCTGACGCAAAAGAGAGTCATATTCCTGGGACACAACATGCCGTCGGGCGAGGTCGCCGAGGCGGTCCTGGCCGCTTGCGCCCTTGCGTCGGGTGGCTTGCTGCGGGGTTTCACCAGGCATGCGTTCCCTTACACGGACCTTACCAAGATCGATGACCTGCTTAAGGTTCCAGGATTCATTGCGGGGGTGACGAACCCCACGTTCGAGATGCATCCGGAGTGGTGGGACCTCCTCTGCGACCTGCCGAGCGGCCGGATGAAGATCAGCAGCAAGATCGACCCGGCGCCCGTCACGGAAGGATTGGTCTACTTCCAGCAACAGAACCCGTCCTTCGCGACCCTGTTTAGCGCCTCGAGCAGCGCCACGACGGACCTCACGGGGGACGTCGTGTTCATGAACGATATTCTTAAGAGCATATCGGCGCGGCTCGGCGAGCGGGTCATCCGGGCTAAGTGGCGCGACTGGGTCGTCAAGTTCACCCGGATAGCCGCGGCCTTCGAGGAGAGCGTGTACGGCGCCAGCGCACTGTACATCGGGGGCGACGAGGTCACCCACGTCGCGGGGCACTCCGGACACGGCTACGTCTGGGCGGACGAAACCGCCAAGCAGAAGGAGCTGGCGGGGAACGTGTCCAGGATCGAGGGCTGGCGGAATACGCGAAGCTACTACAGCTACATCCAGGTGAGTTTAGGGACGTCCAGACGGCCTTCCCGCCTCCCATCTACCGAACGCTGACAGTCGACCCCCCCAACCATAGGACCTCGCACAGATGTATCAGGTGAAGCCCCTCAAGGGCCTCGACCTGCACCATATGCACGACCGTTTACGGACGCAGCGCCTGACGCCGGCGGCGAGCCGTGAGATCTACCTGTCGCTGCACCGGCATGTCAACAGCTACGACGAGATATGTCTCTTGCTGTCGGTGGCGCCCGAGTCGCACGCGGGGCTCTTCTACCTCGCGCTGGGCCTCTTCCACCGCGACCGCGACGTGCGCGTGTGCGTCGCCGACCTGCTCGAGCGCATCGCGGCCCACGAGGCCGGCATGCACTGGTGGCGCGGGCTCAGCCGCTTCGAGAAGCTCGCCTTCCACCGCATTCGCCGCGAGGCCGACGCCCGGGCCGCGAACGCCCTCACGCTTGAGAAGGAGGGCGCCGTGCTGGCTGAGGGTGGCGGTGGTGGTGGGGCGGAGAAGAGGGTGAGTTAGTGGGGTGAGTGTCGATGTGCGTCGTGGGTTGGTCCGGTAGGAGGCACCGGACCTAAAAGCTTCGGGGACAAAGGCGTATAGGTGGCGTGGAAGACAATAACAACACGGTCGGGGTCGTGAGACAATGTCGCGGTGCCTGATGGGAAGATGGACGGAGAGAGCGAGCAGGCCCGGTCTTTTTTTCTGTTGCGAGATATCCCTATCCATGCACTATCTATTCATTTTTGAGCGCATCACGTCGTTATGTTTGCCCTGGATTTCGCAACCGCGTGGGGCCTGATGTGGCTGGGGTGATCTGAGTGAGCAACGGAGTTCATGGTAGACGTCGAGCGAAGAACCTATTCGACGATCACTTTTTCGTTATTTCCATTCCAGTCTACCTACGTACGTACAATTTTTGCTTGCGTGCACACTCATATATTTGACTGACTGCCTCTCGATATCCATGGCCATACGCGTCGCTTTGTTGACACGACCCGCCCATGGCGGACTGTATCTGACAGCCCTCATCATCTAGGTGAACTGCGCATGATCTGCGATGCACACCTATTGTCCGTATAAACTCGGCATCCGTGGTGCGAAGCCCCCTGCCAATTGGCCTCTAGTGTCTTCCGCGTGGCCGACACCGGGCTTCGAGGGGCACTCATTCACGAAAGCAGGTACTTGGCGGCGTGCTTCACGTGGTCCTCGGCGAACGTCGAGATGAAGAAGTACGAGTGGTCGTAGTCCTATACGCGCGCCAAAAGGGAGGATTCGGTCAGCTCAGCTCCCAACCTTCTCCCACCGGTCCGTTGTGCCGTCGAAGGGAGGGGTCGTCGGCAGGAATGACTGGACATGGAACGGGGGAGAAAGGGCGCGATATGTCTGGGGGGGACGGATTCGAGTAGGGGGTCTACTACTCACCGGGTGGTATCGGACCTCCAACCCCTTGATCCCGGCCTCCTTGACCGCCTTCTCGAGGTTCTCGGGCAGCAGCTGCCCCTGCTTGTAGAAGTTGTCGCCGGTGCCGACATCGATGAGGGTGTTGAAGTCGCCTTTCCAGCTGCGGCACGGAAGACGGGTTCAATATACTCCCAGTTGACAGGCTAAAGGGCTACGGGGTTGGGGGAAAAGCAAAAGTCGGTCTCATCGCACTCACCTCTTGATAAGCTCCGTAGCGTCGTGCTTCTTCCACTCCTCACGGTCCTCGCCCAGGTAGCCCGAAAACGCCTTCTGGCCCCAGGGGCAGTTGCACGGGTTACAGATGGGCGCGAGCGCGCTGACGCTGCGGTAGAGGCCCGGGTGGCGCATGAACAGCGTCAGGGCGCCGTGGCCGCCCATGCTGTGGCCCGTGATGCCGACCCTGCCGAGGTCCAGCACGGCGCCGAGCTCGCCCTCGGCCAGCAGCGCGGGCAGCTCCCGCGCGACGTAGCTCTCCATGCGGTAGTTCGCGCTCCAGGGCTCGCGCGCGGCGTCGACGTAGAAGCCGGCGCCGGTGCCGAAGTCCCAGGCGGCCTCCTCGCCCTCGACGCCGGCCCCCCGCGGCGACGTGTCCGGGTACACGACGGCCAGCCCGGCGCGCGACGCCGCCGCCGTGAAGTACCCCTTCTCGGCGCAGTTGTCGGGCGTGCACGTCAGCCCCGAGAGGAAGATCAGCACGGGCACCTTGGCCTTCTCGTGCGCCGCCTTCGCCGGCAGGTACACGTACACGCTCATGGGCGTCTTCGTCGACGTCGACTCGTGCGTCAGCTTCAGCAGCTTGCCGCCGAAGGTGGCGATGGTGGCTTTCGTCTCGAAGGACATCTTGTTTCTCGTATTGGTCGTCGTCGTCGTCGAGTAGTAGTAGGAGTTGTTGTTGTTGTTGTAGTTGTAGCTGGGCCTCCCGTGCGGGTTCTTGGTTTTTGCCGGGTAGGAGGTTGTCCCTTGTCGACTATACTGAACGCTATACACGCTAGACAAACTTGAAGACAGGAGGAGGGGGGTGCGGCCAGGTATATTAGGTGCAATCGGACATCTTGCGGCTTTCAGAACTGGCGCAACAAGTCGCATCGGGATGCATCTGTTAAGTATCAAAAACACTCCTCCATCAACCCCTCCTTACCGTCTCCATCGACGGCAGTTTTTCAGAGGCGAAAGACGGCGAATAGCTACTGCTTGGGGCATACTACAGGGGAGCTTCCCCGCCATTAGGGTCGCAGGTCAAGATCGGTTGACGTAGATCACTGTACAGATAACTGCCATTCAGCCGTAATATGCCCCCACATTCAACAGCTTGTCACCATTGGCGTCATTTGGCAGCTTGGCTAACCACCGTCTACCTCTCTGTAATAAATAAGTCACTCTTTGGTGAAATGTTTGATCCAAAGTGTGGCCTGGAATTGCAAAATGTATTAATTCTGTAGGATTCATAAGAGACCTGGAGTAAAGCCAAAGCTATACGGGAATGCTCATTACCAAGATATAGTACTCAATAGTCAATGCTTATCGTTCCTCGCCCGTCTTAACTCCCGTAACCCGTAAACCCAATACGCCGTGAAAATCCCCAAGCCCGGCCAAGCCCCGAATCCCGACGGACGCCCGAGCCCGGTTAAACAAAGCATCCGGCCATGGTCCACTCGGTCACTCGTTCATCTTGACGCATATGACGTTATTCGATCTGCCTCACGAAGTGGTCTCGTTAAGATAGCAGTCGAAGGATCCGATTAGGTGCTGCCAGTTAATGGCCGAGAGGTCCCACTTGCGCGGGTTATGGAAGTCGACGGCGCCGAACGTGCAACCCGTGGGTGAGGTACAGATCTCCGAGCAGTTTCCGCTGCGCAATTGTTTGTCTGGCGTTAGCTCCCCGTTGCTCTCCCGCCGCGCGGATAAAAGTGCATCCCGACAAGCAGGCGGCCGTCGGAAGGGAAGAAGAGCCGAGAGGAAAGGAAGAACAGAACGGCAAGCAAACAAGCTACTTACGCTCTCGGAAAACAGTAGAAGCCGTCGCCGTCCGGCGCGAACGTAGATGCGTTGCGCTGAAGCTCCGGCGGCAGGTTATGGCACTCCCGCAGTGTGTAGACCTCGTGCAAGCACATCCCCGTGGCGTTTGCGCCGTGGCAGATGAGGATCTTTGGGTAGATCTAATGTCAGCCAAGCTTCCTTGGATGTATCGAGGTTGGTGATATGGGTAGGGAGGAAGACGGGTGAATAGGTCAAGTTAGACGTACACCACCGACTTCCCTCTTGGGCAGTATCTCTGCTGGCAAGGCCGAGGACCATGCCGCGGCCGCAATGAGGCTGGCGATAGCTGTGGAGAGCTGCATGTCTGTGGGCGAGACTGAAAAGCTCGGGAATATGCGTATGAGAGGGACGACGATCGTATGATCGGCGACTAGTGACCAGGTATGTACCGAAAGACGTCGGAGACGATGAAGTACAAGTGAATATGTGTTTAGGAGCCAGATATGTAATATGAGATATTTCACGGAATCGAAGAGGGAAGTTATAGAAATTTTGAAGGGAAATTAGAGGCAGTTGCTATGGAGGATCCCCATAGTGCCCAACATTAGAGAAACTGCGATCGACATCATTGTATAGCGCACAAGGACAGGACTCAGGTGCATAGAATCCCCCGTTCTGGCAATGGCCCTAAGGATATCCAATATATCGATTGGATGCAGGAACCAATCATATTAACCAACTTTTTCAGCTAGAACATGGATCATATGTTCCCGACCTCCAGAATATGTTTCCAACCTCCAGAATTAGGGAAACCTTTGTCAATTGTTGGGACAAACAGACCCTCAGATAGACCGTCATTGCCGCTTCCAGGGATAGAGACGGGACTTTTTTGATGTCGTGAGAGTCTTTGGGATATGGATATACTACCTACGCGATGCTGACATCCGGAGTTCCGCGACCTAGACTATTTGCAGTAGTATTATTGTATGATCCATTCCAGGGCAGACAACGTTCCCGTTCCATGTTCCACCCGGGCCAGGTCTTACGACGTCATAACAACAAAGCCTTCTAGAAGACAAACCGGCTCCTTTTCGCTTTTACTGCGGAGTCACCCGATATATTGGTCCAAATTGGGAACGAAAGCGGCAGTCGGCACTTCAACGTAGAGACAATTGGTTGGAGACGGCGAATTAGGTATTTACACATTACCAACCTACCCAACTTTAGAATTTGGGAAGGGCGAATGCGATGCGAATTACTTGACAAAACCTCCTTCGCTCTTGACCCAGATTTTGCCCGTAATATCCCCATCCTGACTTTCCTTGCTTGCGCGGACTTAGTTGAAAATGACAAAGTGCTTCTGGTACTTTCCATGGCATTAACCTCCGTCATCGAGCAGTAGATGTATGGTGCAGACTTTCCGCTTCGGCATTAGCGGATTCGGACGTGCGCGTGGTTCTCCCATGGTGGTACCGCCCGAGATGTGTCGCTATCTGGTAATCTTGGGATGATGGGTTGCATGATCCTGGGGCGGATGCACCAAGCGAGAATAGTTGAGGTCGCAGCTAGCGTCATCAATATCTAACTCTTTGCCCGAATGGAACTGTTTTGGGGCCTGGAAAGTCGGTCTATCTCGGACACATCGATCTCCAAATTAATGTGTCGGATGACCCTGATTATCTTAGACAGGTAGCGGAGAATCCGCTTGAACATTGACTTTGCATGCGAATATACTATGATCAATGCTGGTATATTCCTAGAAGCAACCATTGACGCCACGCTGATAAAGACATTCTAGTTATCTCGACCCCTCATATAAGGTTAATATGCCAGCTTCCGTCATGGTAAGAGACCACGAGCAGAAAGCCGCTCATGGAGTCCGGCTTGAACCAATGAGTCCGGAAAGTAATCCGGAAACAGATCCCTGTGCCGGCCTTTTATTGAAGCAGTTCTTCGCAGGTCCAGTCCTCGTAGCTGCGGTTCATGTTAGCAAACGCCGGTGAAGGTAAACGGAGTCCCGGCAGGCAGAGAGACGTACTAGCCATCGGGCATATAACGGCGGATGATCAGGGGGATCTTCTTCTCCCGCAGCTCCTTGATGGCGATCTGGAGCGGGTCGGACTCACCCTCGAGGTCGACGAGGACGGGGGCGTTCATGCTGATCTGCAGCGCGCGTGTGCCGAGGATGCGCGCCCTCTCGTACTTGGTCATGTAGGGCGTAGTCGAGCGCTCCTCGTTGGGGATCTTCTTGTCTTTGTGCGACTTGTCGGTGCCCTGGCCCCGGTTGGCCTGGGCCGAGGGGTCGCCCGAGATGACCACGTTCTCTTCCTCCTCCGCGCCCCGCCTATTGTACTCCTCCTCATCGGGTTCGGGGACTTCGGGCTCGAGTTCGTCGTCGAGAGGCTCCTCGTCGTCGAACATGGGCTCCTCACTAGTGAGTGTGTCAGAGTCGGTCGGTCAAAGCAACAAGGGTGGCGGCGCGTCGGGGACAGCGCGCCAGGATCGGGGAATAACTCACGCGCCCATGTCCTGGTCATCGCCAAAGTCAGACATGTTGATGGATCAAATATAAGATATCGAGCGACTCGAAATGCTAGCGTGATTTGCCCAGATGGGTTCGTACAGATGCGACGTTGACAAACTAACAGTCGGAGAAGAGTGCGCTTGCGATGCAAAATTTAGCTCTTTCCAAAAAGCGAGGCTGAAAGAATTT